>SKCR01038756.1:0-102341 GCA_019454045.1 Zanthoxylum bungeanum | reverse complement strand
AAGTGGTAAGGTATGCAATTGTGTTGTGAAAAACTTAGATTTATTTCAGTATATTTATAAATAAATCTAAAACTAATAATACATATATGATTAAATCTTAAGTGGACAAATAGACTTATTCTAAGAAAATATTATGGATGATATTCCCGTACAGGACAAGATGGCAACACGAGCTCTGAGGGATGGAGACGGAAAAGGTATGGCCTTAGATATTATACATTGGTAGCCATAAAGATAAATATTACAAAATATTGAATGACGATTTTAGCATTGATTTAACAAGATGTGCAATATCTTACTTTACAAATGAGTTCTTATCAATAGTTTTATATTATCCAATAAGAGTAAATTTTTTCCTTTTTTAAGAATTTACCACTGGCATGTTTGAATGTTTTTTTTGTTTTTTGTTTTTTGTTTTTTGTTTTTTGTTTTTTGTTTTTTGTTTTTTGTTTTTCTGAAAAAAAAAAAGGAACAATTTTCTGGATATAAAGTTAGTAGCTTGGAAGAGCTCAGCAGTGTAGATAATTAGAAGAGAGACATGTCGGGTGCAATAGTATGTAGATCAAATAAATAGTATGAATTAAAAGAAATATAATGTTATTGTGTTATTTTAGATATTGATATGGTAAATATTTCGGATCTCTTCGATTTTATAATTTAAATGAGATAATTTGATTTGTTTATATTTAATATATATATTATTTCCGTTTGTCTCGTAATTACCAAATAAAAATTTCTTATTCATATTAAAGTTTCTCTATCCTCTTTATCTTTCATTTGAAATCATATCTCTAACTATAAACAACTTTTAAAATGCTTAATTTTCTTTTGAATGAATTCCAATGAAATTTAATGTAATTTATTCAATTTAAACCTAAATTTTCTTATCTAACTTCAAATCTTGATTAATACAGATTCACTTTACAATAACTAATATTCAGAGTCTGCATGCTGAAGCATAACAAATAATAAAAGTTCATAAAAAATTTTTAGAAATAATTTAAAATCCAGATTAATTTTGCAATAACTAATAGTTAGGCTTGACAATTAGGCCTGCCCGACCCGGGCCCGCAGGGTTGGGACTAGGACCTTAAATAATGAGACACTTTAGTTAAAGGGCCGGATAATGGTTTTTAAAACAAAAGCCCTGATCTGGCCCTTTATTACATATAATTTTTTAAAGATTTATATATGTTTATAGAATTATATATTTACAATTTAGAATTATTTATTATTAGTATTGTTTAATGTACCAGTATACTGTTTATAGTTTATTATTATTTTTAAGCCTGTTTAAGTTGTATTAGTAATATTTGTTACTTTCTTAGTTTTCTTTTTAATATTTAGAACTTATAATGTATTTTTTATAGTGAGATTATGTCAAATTTTTTTAAAAAATATACTAATATTTAATTAAAAATTTTATAAAAATTTAGGGCCTGGTTTTGCCCCTGTCCAGCCCCATATCAAGTGGGTTAGGCCCGAGCCCGGGCCCGACCCTCTCATAAATGGACAAGGCTTTTGAGGGTTTGGGCTTTAATATATTTTATGGGCTTGGCCAATGCCCAGCCCGACCTATTGCCAACCCTACTAATAGTTAGATTTTGTATTTTGAAGCACAACAAATGAAAAAATTTATAGAAATAATTTAAAGTAAAATAACAAACAACAATTAACAATAGATCTGAAATAAAAAAAATGGTTAGGTTTTGTGGTTGGCTGCTATTTAATTTTTTTATTTTAATAAGAAATTATGTTTTATATTGTAACAGACCTCTTATTTTAATAATTTATTATTTTAATTTTATAATTTAATAATAAAAAATTATTTATAGATTATGTGCCACATACACAAATATATATTTTAATAGGAGATTACAATATGTTTTTTTATTATAATATGTTTCTTATTTTAATAGTTTATCATTTTAATTTTATAATACTAAATTAGAATATTAATTAATTAATTAAATTAATAGGTTTAAGAGGAGATTATGTTTTTATATTGTAATATGTTTCTTTTTTTAATTTTACAATTTAATAATAAAAAATTATTTTTAAAGATATTTTAATTTTATAATTTAATAATAAATATGAGATTCTATTTTTATATTATAATAGATTTCTTATTTTAATAATTTATTATTTTAATTTTATAAATTAATAAAAAAATTAATTATAGAGATTATTTTTCACATATATTTTTTTTATCTTAATGAGAGATTATAATATATTTACTTATTATGATAGATTATTTATTTTAATAGTTTATCATTTTAATTTTAAAAAATAATAAATTACAATATTAAGTAATTAAAGTAATAGATTTTTTATTTTATTAGGAAATTATATTTTTATATTGTAATAGGTTTCTTATTTTATAATTTATCATTTTAATTTTACAATATAATAAAAAGTATTGAAAGGAATATTTTTATTTTATAATTTATTTAAAAAATAATAATTATAAAAAGTAGATGTCACAAAGAAAATTTTAAAATATTTAACTTATATTTATATTTATATATATATATATATATATTTGGATTACTTGTGATATTATTTAAAAAAATCTCAGATAATATAATTTATTTTATTGTTATAATACGATTTTTAATTTTAGATTTATTAATTTAATTTTATAATTTAGTAATATTTATTATTTTAATAGAATAATATAATATATTTTCTTATTATAATATAATTCTTACAAAATAATTTTTTATTGTAATAGGTTTTTATTTAATAAATTTCTTATTTTTAGATTTACTAATTTAATTTTATAATTTAATAATATTAAAATAAGATATTATTATTTATTTATTTTCCTAATAACGGGTGCAATAAACAAAAGAAATACGAAGATCTTAAGTCGAGCGCATGCAATGCTCATATTTTGCTAGGTTTTGGTTAAATCTCACTGAACTTGTAAAATAGTCGGAGCCAAATAACTCTAGAAATACAATTTTGTCCAAATTAAGGCTTACCATATTCAATTTCTAATCTAAAGAATATAATAATCGAAAGATGAAACCCAAAGCCACTGCTGGTATATGTATATCCCTCATCTGCAATTGAACATAAAACTTTCCTCAAAACATTTTTTTCCTTGGATCCAGAAAAGAAATCATCCCAGCATTTGAATCCAGCTATAGGGAAAACAACTAAGCTGACAATCTGCCAAAAGTGAAACTAATAGCCACAGGCATTCTCTTTCCATTTGTTTAATTGTCACGCCTCCTTCGACGCGCAGGTGCGGCAGCAGTTTCTTCCTTCTCGGTCTCTTCTTCCTTTTCACCGCTGTTCTCTTGTTTGCTGGAGGAACTCTCACCACCACCACCACCAGCAGCAGCATCAGCTCCTGTGTTTTTCGGCTCCACTTTAGCCTGTACATGGTGAACCAGCACAATAAGACACAAGTATTTAACATGCCTCCATAATTGCTACGTCAGTGAAAACAGGAAAATTTATCAAATAGAGATTCAAAACTAACCTTCTTTCCCCTAAAAAGGATCTTGAAAAGAACAGTGAGGATTACCACCACTATGGAGACGAGAATACCAATTGTAAGGTTTGGTTGTTTCTCTCCCTTCTCAATCACATCCTGTGACAAACTCTTATTTCAGGAACCAAATCCCACATACTGCCAATGAATTTCAGAAGAGGAAAATAAAATACTGTAACTTACCAGAATCTTAGGTTTGTATGCATCCAAGAAAGGGACGTCTGCAACCTTGTACAAGAGATCAAATACCTTCTTCTGCAGGAAAGAATTTAAACAATTCTGTTATACATAACAGATCATATAAGACCAATAAGAAATATGAATCCACTGCTACCTAATCCATTACCTGGAAGCCTGCAAGGCCATCTGAACCAGCAGCATCTTCCTCAGCCTTCTGTTTCTCTTTCTCAACATCATACTTTGACTTCCATGCGGTTACCTGGTAGGACTCTGCAACCTTCTCATCCTTTGATATTAAAATGTTGTCAAACAAAATACCATCTTGCATTGTCCAGATCTCAATGCCGACAGCAGCAATAGGCTCAAAGTCAGGTTTGTCAAGCTCAAAGTAGTTGGGGTTTGGAATCTGCTGTGGCTTCCAAATACCCTTGTAATTAGGGTTGTCAATAAGGGGAGCATGCCATTTACCCTTGAAGGCCGGGTTCTTCTTCATTGGCCTCTTCCACTCACCACATCCAGGGGCTGCTTCACACTTTGGGTTATCAATTTTTGGGGCCTCCCATTCACCATCCTCCTCCTCATCCCAATCTTCAGGTTTTGTTGCCTCAGGGTCATCTATCTCCTCAGGCTCATCATCCAGCCATCCTTCAGGTTTCACAGCATCCTCATCTAGAATTTCTATGGGTGCATTTTCATCCCAATCATCAGGCTTCACTGCATCAGGGTCAGGAATCTTTTCCCTCTCATCCCAATCCTCAGGCTTCTTGTCATCTCGATCAGGAATTGTCTTCTCAGGAATGAGTGCCGGCTCAAAATCTTTAGCAGATAGGAAATTCGCCTTTTTCTTCTCCTCTCCATCAATTAAAATTCTCAATTCATTGTCAGGTTTCAAGATCGCAGTGAATACATGAGTCAGCTTGTCAGAGGGGACAGAGGGTGGGGACTTGAGATGGTGCTCAATGTACTCTCCATTCTTGGGATTCTTATGCTTTAGAATAAAGTGCACCTTGTTTGTGCCACCGCATTTGTCAGGTCCAAACATAATAGCATAGGGAGACTCATTGTCGAACTCCTTAGATACCCAACCTGCCTCCTGGGAACGCAGATATTTCAGGTATGCACCACCACATTCAAGCCCATTTTGGAGACGAACTTCATACTGAAGGACAACAGTTCCATCCTTGAGACTCAAAGGATTTTCAAGCTCCTTCACTATCGCATACTTCCTAGCCGGCTCACTCGCAAGAAGGCCATAATCATCATGTCCCTCACTCTTTGAGTGCTTCCATACACCTACCAACCAATACCACATAAAAACACATAAATAACCAACTTCACAAATCAACGTAACTCCCAAGCTCGATCTAACAAGTCATGAAGTTTGATACAAAGAACCCTAGATGATAACTTTCCCTCAAAAAACAAGTATAAACCAATAAACTTTCCTATAGCATTTCAATCAAGACAATAGCTACTCTGAGTGAAGAAGGATACAGCTACTTTGAAATCAGACAAAAGTATACGGCTACAAAAATTCCTACAATGCAGCAATGGAATAGCAGCAGATAGTTAGGACTTAGGACCCGAGAAATCGAAAATAGAAACAGAAAATAAACTTAATAACAAACACTCGGAAGAACACAAAAAACAAACTACTTGTAATATTCGAAGCCACACATTGTTAAAAATGAGTCCATCATCCAACTCGCTATACAGATCACTCAACACAAACACACACCGAATAGATGCATGGTGTATGTCTATAACCTAGACATACACGTTATAGACATACACCATGATGCATGGTGTATGTCTATAACCTAGATGTGCTACCAGAATGTTCGGTTCCCTAAGCACCAAAACCTAATAACTTTGTTATGGTTTCTACTTTCTAAAAATATCATCTCGCATTTATACCCCTTCAAATAAAATTAATTACACGGATCAACAATAATTAAAATCTCCAAATTTATAAATAGCAAGACAAAACAAATTTACTCAACATTAATACAGAGCATCTAAAAAAAATAATAATCCAAAACTTTAAAAGCTCACCTTTGTAATCATCTTTCTCAGAAACAATCCATCGACCATCGAATGGCTCGTCGAATGACTCGTACAAGATCTGAAACGTGGAAACATCAGAACCGTATATATACATTTAACAAACACAATCAATAATACTACTAACGTAACCAGCACAAATGTAATTAAAGAAAAAAACAGGTACCGAGACATCATCAGAAGCGGAGATCAATTGAAATGAAACAAAAGCAGCGGACAGTAAAAGCGCGAACCGGAACCGCAGAGAGACAACCATCTCTGCTCTTGAACGTGAACGGTGATCTGAATGAAATCTGAATCAATTAATCAAATCACGAAGTACTTACTAATGTTACCCGATCGTGAGATATTATATAGATCTTTCAAGAGACTGCCATCGACTTGTTTCATCCAATGAAAATTGAAGCAACGTGATGTTGTCCAATTGTTGTTTGCCACGTCAGCGGATACACCAGTAATTTTTTTTTTTATGCGTATGTAAAAGAGTTGGTGACTGAATTGTTTGTCTTCCTTCGTCTTAGACCCGTTCTATAATTCTGGCGAGTTGTAGGCCTGCTTCAGTTTTATCTTCAACGGCTCATATGATTTGGCCCAAAATTGGCCCATTCAATATTATTATTATTATTATTATTATTATTATTATTATTATTATTATTATTATATTTCTAATCCCTTTATAAATTTGTGATTATTGTTAAACATTTGATATTATTGTAGTATTTGGTATAGAATTTGGTAAGTTTATAAACAAACTTATATTTTCACTACAATACTTGAAAGTGAGTTTATATTCTCAATCAATACTCTCTATCAAATGTTCCATACATATTGCATACAAGATTTTTTTTTTTTTTTTAATTCAAAAATCTCATTGAAATTCTCTGTAAGTGTTTCTTTATTTGTCGAAATATTGTCATCTACCATTAAACTCCCACTTAAGTATTTTTTTCAGTAATAATATTACTAGAAAATACAACTTTCAAAGAAATTTTCAATTAAGTGTTGATGCTCAGAAGAGTAGTATTCAAAATCGAATCCCGACAAATCTTGATGAACCAACAATTTGAACTTTTTGTATGTAAATTGTCCTATAAGTAAGGTTATAAATGAACCGAGCCGTTTATGAATAACTCGAGCTCGATGTTGATGGTGATTTTTTTGTAAAGCCCTTAGCCCGATGAAGGTTAAAGGGTATTGTAATAACTGCCCAACCATATGGATGGAAATGCACAATGGCCTAGAGAAAAGAGGAATGATGAAGAATGACCCGACCATGGTGTGAAGGTTCTCCTAAATGAGAGATTCTGAATCAAGACAAGAGATGGCAGTACCCGACCCGATGACATTAAAAGAGAATTTTGGGGTGCTATTGGAGTTCGTATAACCTGACCTGATGAAGCTTCATCAACATGAGTATGACCCGACGAATTTGAGAATATGAGTTTGAAAGAGTACCAGTTACCTTGATAACCAGACCCGAGGAACGAAGATGAGATGATTACCGACCAGCTGGGGAGCACCATGACGTATGCCCTACCTAGGAAAGGGTGTTTCTAGAAGGCTAATGATGAAAAAGATAAAACAAAAGTTCATAGTAGTCGTAGGCCCTATCAGCTGTCATAGGCCGGTGTAGTGGTAGAACAATAGTCACCACAGACTGACATATGCTGGTACAATGGTAGAGAAATGAGTTTATCTGATTAGTTGAGAAGATGGTGGAAATAATGACTCAAAGGTAGTAATGATGATTCAATGACATAATCTGACGTCAGGGTCGATCGTAATAGTGGATTTGGGAGCATATATATATAGGGGTAGAAGCCACATTGGAAATAGGGTTACCACATTTCTCATTACAAAATACTTGTAATTTGAGAGCAAAAATAGTAAGGCAAACTAAGTTATAGAGAGAGAAAGTGAGTCGTGAGCAGACCACATCGTAAACCTGAGGGGTTACTCGTTGTAAAACCTTGTACAAATCCTTTGTTAGGTGTTCGGGTCAGTATTTACCCCAAGCCTAATAAAAGTAATCTCCTTTCTCTCGTGGACGTAGGTTGGAGACACTCTCCACCGAACCATGTAAATCATTGCTTCTGTGATAATTTATCTTTTGCTAAGTTTGTGTGGTTTCCATTAACCAAATAAATTCACAGTTATGGGAGGTTTGTTCGAGGGGTGAGTTTCAAATACTGTCATTGGAATGAAAAATAGTCATCAATAGTTGGCGGCGTCTTTGGGGAACAATACAAAAAACAATCAACGCATTAAGGCAATGGCAGGAAATGAAAATCATAGAGGTGAGGAGCCATCGACAGTAGAGTAGATGCAAAAAATGGAGGAGAATTTGTGGTAGAAAAGGAAAAGCCAAAGAAAATGGAGAGTACACTAGAACTTTCATGAATGCGATAGTGTAAAAGATTGAAAGGTTGGAAGGAAGGTCGAGAGAGCAAGCTCCCGCAAGGCCTAGTCGTATGGGGGAAGAAATTGCCAGTGGAAAGAGAATAACTTTATAGAGAGAGAGAACAAGAGGTCAGAATGAGGAAGCCACAGAAGGTGAGATCTGTGGTTGTGGCTAGTGAAGTGCTATTGGAAGAGCCTCTAGAGAGGTATGATGACAGTCGAATGCCCGAGTCACTAAGCAACAACCCTTGTTATAGGGAGTATGATTTGAGGCGGTATCATGAGAGAGGGCAATGAGCTCCGTGCGCGAGGAGACATTATGGTCAGGAAGATGACTATGAGGAGGTCTCCAATAAGAGACAGGGAAATCCCGAGAGTCACTAAATAAGTTGGTTTGATCAAGAGATTGGGAGATGAGAGAAGGAAACATGATGGTACACTTGCTAAGATCAAGATTTGGGTATAATCCCATTTTTTCAAAGGAGATCCGGGATACAGAATTTGCAAAGAGATTCACCATTCCCACAATTGATGTGTACAAGGGTAATACTGACCCTAAGTCACGCATGGAGAAGTTTGTGTTGCTTATAGAGATTTAGGGCATAGTCGGGCCGACAATTTGTAAGATATTCTCACTAACGTTGGGATGACCTGCCAGTTTGTGGTTCATAAACTTGACGCCCGAGAGTATTTACAATTTTTCACAGCTGCAAAAGTCTTTTGTGTGTCACTTCAAAAAAGCTTGTGCACTAAGAAAGACGATCATGTCTTTTAGGGCAATAAAATAATGGGATGATGAGCTGCTTAAGAGTTTTCTGGATCGATACCATAACTTGGTATTAGAGGTGGGCGTATATGAGTCCTTCGAAGTTTTGGAGAGTTTGAAAAGTGCACTAAAGGTCGAAGAGGCTATGGTCCCACCTTAGAATTAAGAAAGTGCAAGACTATGCCACGACCTTGAAGCAGGGCAAGAGATTCGTGTTGTTGGAAGAAGAAAAGAATATAGCCCGATGAGGTCACAATTGGGAAAAGAATAAGCGGGAAGATATGATCATCGAGATTGCGGCAGTTGGAGAGGGTCGGGTTCAAGGCAGCAAGAATTTAGGCCAATTACTTAAAGGAACCCGATGCTAGAAAGAAGACCCCTAGTCAATATGGCTCATGTAACAGAGGGAACATTGTATATACTCTCAACAAGCCTTTGTCTCAAGTAGCCAGGGAGATTTAAGATAAAGGGCAGTTGATAGAGCCCGACCTTAGGAGGTTCTGATTGATAGAATGGACAACATAGACTATTGCTCTCACCACAATATCAGAGGTTATAGGACCAAATGATGCAGAAACCTGCAAAAATAGGTCAAGGATTTAGTTAAAAATGGCTACCTCAAAGACTGTATATATCATGAAGCCATGAGAGTAAGGAAGCATCGAAAGTAGCAACATGTATTTACTATTGCGCGAGGAAGAACACTGGCAAGATATTCAAATCGGTCCAGGAAAAATTATTGCTGAAATAATGGCCCTGGGGTGCTGAACATAAATAGAGCCCCGAGGTGCAGACCAAAAATAAAGTCTCGAGGATATAAAAATCTTGGCTAGTACCGATAATATTCACCGATGAGGATGCTCAGAGGGCGAGTTACCATCACGATGATGCGCTTATAATTACAGCCAATATAGGCGGATCGGGCGTAGACATTATACTAGTGGATACTAGGAGTGCGGTGGATATTATATCAAATGTTGCCTTAAACGGGCTGAGTTTGGACGTTATATCAAATGGTTAAGGCCCAATCACAAGCATTAAAGAGGCTTTTCTTAGGGAAAATATTTGTGGGCTCATATATGAGTTTACCAACGGTTTAGGCTGAGACTCTCCTTGGCGAAGGCTTGTTCACAACTAGGTCTCCCCACCCAAAGGTTTGAACGACCATCAAACATACCTTTTTTATACCCAAGGATACGGTTTGTCTACAACTAGGTCTCCCCACCCAAGGGTTCAATTAACCAAATGAGCGTATCAATATCCAAGGATACGTGCTAACAATTGATGGTTATCATCACATACCAATTCACCGCCATGAGTGAAAGCGATTCCTAGATATACAATGCCATCAACATTTTAAAAAGGCTATGAAAAAAATGAAGACATGGTCAACTTTAATCTCGCCGTGAATACTACAATTTGTAGGAGCGAAGAAGGGTTTAACACTATGCCTATGGCGTCGGCGACCACGACACTGTTGGGCACGTATCCTGTAAAGTGCAAGGATAGCCCCTCGGGGGGACTAACTAAAGAATAATGGAGTCACCACCCAATATAAGTGTAACATCCCGGGTTATTTTAGAATATTGGCATGAATTTTATTCACGTGTGGCGGTCGTGCCCGATCGCGAGGGTTGTATTTATGGTAAAATGGAATTAATTTCAAGAAATTAGTTATAGAATAATATTAAATTTAAACTAAGGGGTTGAATTGAAATTTTAGAAATTAATATTAGTGAATCTAGATTTTCTATATATATATTCTCAAATAAATATATATACAACACACACGTGGGACACATAAGGACCACACACACAGAGTTCACGCTAAAACAGAAGAGAGAATAAAAGGAAAATAAAAATAGAATAAAAAGAGAAGAAGAGGAAGCAAATCAGTGAGTGCCGAGAAGGGGAGAGGGAGTAGAGAGGAAATAGATAGGGAAGAAATAAAGAAGGCAGAGAAGAAAGAGTAAGATTGAAGGAAAAAAAGAAAGGAGCATGGCCGAGAAGAAAGATGAAGTAGCCGAGAGAAATGGAGAAAGAGGTAAAAATAGAAGATGAAGAAGAAAATGGATCCTGCAATTTGAGGACTTATTTTATTCATGGAGGTGATTGGGTAAGTAAACTATGCTCATTGAGTTGTTTGTAATTAATTCTTTTAGGGTTTTAAGTTAATTTCGAAAATTAATTTAATAATTGGAATATGAAATTCAATATATGGAGTGGTTAATGGTTAACTACATAATTTTCTTCAACTGATTCCTTAAATTTATGAAATATTTTATTGATTAAGTGGAGCAAAAAGAACTAAATATTTTATTGATTAAGTGGAGAGATTATACGTATGTAGTGACCTCGGCTTGTATAGTTTAGCGAGATTATCAGTGGTCATCATAATTCATGAGTGGGTGGATTATGGACACGAAATTGGATTTGATGACGGATAAATCTAAACTTATAGAGTCCCACAATATGAAGTGTACTCGTTGAGCACTTGGGCAACTCGATATGAATAATATAGATTATTCATAATACTTCACCGGATTAAATGATTTAATTCGGAATGTTTAATCGTTAAACGACAACACATACTATTAGGGGATTTTGTCCGCTAATAATTTTTGTGTATTTATATTTGATACATAATTCGATTAGAAATTTTAGAAATTAATATTAGTGAATCTAGATTTTTCTATATACATATATATTTGTCTAGACTATTCTCACACAAATATATATACAACACACACACGTGGGACACATAAGGACCACACACACAGAGTTCACGCTGAAACAGAAGAGAGAATAAAAGGAAAATAAAAACAGAATAAAAAGAGAAGAAGAGGAAACAAATCAGTGAGTGCCGATAAGGGGAGAGGGAGCAGAGAGGAAATAAAGAGGGAAGAAATAAAGAAGGCAGAGAAGAAAGAGTAAGATCGAAGGAAAAAAAGAAAGGAGCATAGCCGAAAAGAAAGATGAAGTAGCTGAGAGAAATGGAGAAAGAGGGAAAAATAGAAGATGAAGAAGAAAATGGATCCTGCAATTTGAGGACTTATTTTATTCATGGAGGTGATTGGGTAAGTAAACTATGCTCCTTGAGTTGTTTGTAATTAATTCTTTTAGGGTTTTAAGATAATTTCGAAAATTAGTTTAATAATTGGAATATGAAATTCAATATATGGAGTGGTTAATGTTTAACTACAGAATTTTCTTCAATTGATTCCTTAAATTTATGAAATATTTTATTGATTTAGTGGAGCAAAGAGAACTAAATCCCTAATTTCCCCTCACTGTCGAGTCACAAGTTTTGGGGCTCGTGGTCTTCAAAAATTTAGGTAAGGAATGCCATTTAATTATTTCTTCAGATTAATTTAATTAATTAATACATTTGATTTTGGTTGTTTAGCTCTTGATGAGAAAGTTAGTAATGAATTATGCTCTTTGGTTTGGGTTGAAATATGTGAAATTATAATGCTTTAAGTGATGTTTTATCTGGTGATTGGTTTCTAACAAACTGTCATGTGGCTTCTGAAAACAAATGGACGATTTAAACTATTTGGGTAATTGGTCTTCCTTTGATACTCCTTTATGGTTCATCCTGTTTTTCTTGTTTATCATTATCGAAGGCGTGGTTCAGCTGAAGGTTTCGGAATAAACTAATAATGGGGTTTTGGTTTATTATTCGCTAGCCATAATAATTACTAGCTCGCTAGCCATTATTCCTAAAAGAATATTATTCGCTAGCCATAAATCCATCTTGTTAGCTACATACTCGGATACGAATGAAGTTCACTTCCTAATTACTAGCTCGCTATGTACTAAATTTGATTGCTCCAGATCCATGTTTTGGGTTCAGAGATTTATAGGCTAGAATATATCATTTAACTGGGAATTAAGAGTTGTGTTGTTTTTAAATTGATTTGGAGTGTATGTTGCATGCGTGAACAATTGTGGTAGAATTTTATTTGTAGTAGGGAGTTAATGGTCAGGGAAAGGTAATTGAGGGTAATAGAAGCAATGACAGTAGCTTAGTTGTGATTTGTGAATTCTTAGAAATAGGGTATAAGATTTTCTAAATGAGTAAATTGGTATTTTAACGAGTAAGATAGAAAAATTAAATATTGTTTGTGATAAAGTGTATTGGTGATAGAATAAATATATATAGACACATAAGGATGCATGGTTAGAGTGAGTGAAATCATAAGGAATGAATATGCATTTATGTGGGTTATCGTTTTCTTAAATTCAAAGTATTTTAAAAAGAAAAGTTTCAAATGTTTTTTTTTAAAATAAATGGTTTTCAGAAAAGGTTTCTTACAGTTTTGAGATATAAAATATGTTTTTTTTATGTTTTTCGGGGCATGACGGAAAAACTCACCGCAATATGTAACTTGAGATTCAGCGGATACTATGGAATTGACGGACTCAGAGACATGTGCAAATGTGGAGGAATGAGGGGACGCTCTCAGATCCTCGAGTGGGACTAGAGGGACGATGATACGTATCACCCCTAGATCCTAAGCGCTCAGATGGTACATTCCTGGGCGGAGATGCGCCTACGGGCGGAGATTTGGTGGCATAGGGGACGGTGATACGTAACGCCCCATGTCACCGGCAGGGTGTTTAAGGGGACGGTGAGACGTAACGCACCTAAATACCGGTGTATTCGAGGGGACGGCGATACGTAACGCCCCTGAACACCAGATGGATACTTTGGTACAAGATGACCGTATATTGATTTTCAGATTTCGATTTTCAGAAAAAGATTTCAGATTTCAGTTTTCAGAAAAGATTTTCAGAAAGACATGTTTTATAAAAAGTTTCAAGAAATAGTTTTTAGAAAATGGTTTTTCAAAAAGGTTTTCAGAAAATATTTTATAAAAAGCATGACATGATAAAGTAGAACATAATTCATAAGTTATACATAAAGATCATATATTCTGGATATAATTTGGAGAGCATGTAATTGGCATTCATGCATAATGGCGTGTTTGCATCGACATGTATATATATAATTAGTACTTGTGTGTGTGGTGTATGCACAGTGCGTTGATGATAGTATAAGTATGTATTACGTAGAATAAGTATTACAGGATCATGACATATTTAAGTAGAGCTTAATTTACAAATAGAGCATATAAATCATACATTTAAACACCATTTGAGTTATATATATATAACTTATACTAATGCATGATAGCATTATTGCGTTTGTATGCATAAGAAGATGAATATTGGCATGAACTGTATTTACACAAGAGAATTTTTTGTGGATGATAGTTTATGACGAATGATTCCATATACATGTATGATATTATTGAGTTGGAAATAGTAATTTGCAAATGCACGTATTTATAGCGTTAAAGCTTAAATAAATTCGAACTTGGATATATGAAGTTATAGGTGTAAAGGTATATTAGATTGCAAATGTTTATGATAAGGTGATAATTTGTTATGTAAATGGACTTATTTATTTGCATGTGAGGTATATTAGTGATAGAATTAGTATATAGAATACTAAGCCTATGGCGTAGGAGCGAAGCAGGGTTTAAAATTATGCCTATGGCGTCGGCGACCACGACACTATTGGGCACGTATCCTGTAAAGTGCAAGCATAGCCCCTCGAGGGGACTAACTAAAGAATAATGGAGTCACCATCCAATATAAGTGTAACATCCCGGGTTATTTTAGAATATTGGCATGAATTTTATTCGCGTGTGGCGGTCGTGCTCGATCGCGAGGGTTGTATTTATGGTAAAATGGAATTAATTTCAAGAAATTAGTTATAGAATAATATTAAATTTAAACTAAGGGGTTGAATTGAAATTTTAGAAATTAATATTAGTGAATCTAGATTTTTCTATATATTTATATATATTTATCTAGACTATTCTCACACAAATATATATACAACACACACACGTGGGACACATAAGGACCACACACACAGAGTTCACGCTGAAACAGAAGAGAGAATAAAAGGAAAATAAAAATAGAATAAAAAGAGAAGAAGATGAAGCAAATCAGTGAGTGCCGAGAAGGGGAGAGAGAGCAGAGAGGAAATAGAGAGGGAAGAAATAAAGAAGGCAGAGAAGAAAGAGTCAGATCGAAGGGAAAAAAGAATGGAGCATGGCCGGGAAGAAAGATGATGTAGCCGAGAGAAATGGAGAAAGAGGGAAAAATAGAAGATGAAGAAGAAAATGGATCCTGCAATTTGAGGACTTATTTTATTCATGGAGGTGATTGGGTAAGTAAACTATGCTCCTTGAGTTGTTTGTAATTAATTGATGAGCGGAATATATATCAATATTTACCGCCCATTTAACTTAATATTTTGTTTAGTTTCTCGGGTTTGATGAACGTTTTGATGTGTTTTAGTTTATTTTGCAGATAAAATAATATCGGGTCTCAATGAAATCATTTAGGATGAAATATGGGTTAAATAAGGGCAATTATTGGACTTGATATTTTAATTTTGAAGATTGGAAACTTGAAAGGGCGTTTTGACGAAGTGCAGTTTTGGAAATTCCAGTTTTGCGCATCTGTCGTATTTTGGGCATAACTTTTTACTCAGATATCGGATTGAGCTGATTCAAGTTCCAGATTAAAGAAGACTCAAAGATCTACAACTTTGAAAGACAAAATAATTTCGAATTCTGAAGATGTCATGCCCGAAATTGATGAACCATTCAGAAGTTTGAAGTGTGTAATTATTAAAGTCACTTTCAATCATTTTCAAAGCAAAAAAATAAATTAATAAAAAAATAATAAAAATTATCAAATCATCACCAAACATGATAAGAGATTAGTGGAGCAATTAATAACGGATTTGGTGGAGCAATTAGTGGAGCAATTAATAATTGATTTGGTGGATGATTGATGGAGGCAAAATTTTGCCTATAAATACTAAGCCATTTCATTTGTAAAATTCATACTTTATTCTAAGGAATTTCTTATGAATACTAAGAAGATTGTATCTTGTTTGTTTATTTACAGCTTTCAGTAATTAATTTCCGCTTTCGCACTTTCTTTTCTTTTCTTTTCAGTTTTTACTTTCCGCAATTTACTTTTACGCATAATACTTTTCTTTCTTTAATTTTCAGTTTTTACTTTTCAGTAATGAGGAGGTAACTCCCCTTTGCTGAGGTAAAAGGTAAAACTTTTATTACTAATATTTAGATTAATCTCCCTTAATTATAATATATAAACTAGTTAAAACCTGACTTAACGAGGATACCGCCATATTGGTCGGTTGGTAATTATTTAAATTGGTTTTAACCTGACTAAACTGGATACCGCCTGATTGGTCGGTTGGTAATTAATTATTAATTTGACTTAATCTGGATACCGCCTATATGGCTGGTTGGTAATTATCATGCAAAGTTAATATATTATATTAAGGGAGATATCTAAAATAGAAGTAATAAAAGTGGATCATTTTACCTCAGCATTTTCTTTTATTGTAATTTTACTTTATTTACTTTTCAGCAATTTACTTTTCAGCAATTTACTTTTTAGCAATTTACTTTCAGCATTTACTTTTCAGCATTTAATTTTCAGTATTTAATTTTCAGTATTTTACTTTATGTCTTTTATTTTATTTAAGTTTTTTTTTACTACCCGTAAATATGTGTCGTAACTAAGCCAATTATCTGGGGTTGTGATGAAATCCAATATCACCGGTTTCAGTTGGAATTGACAGATACTATGGAATTGACGGACTCAGAGACATGTGCAAATGTGGAGGAATGAGGGGACGCTCTCAGATCATTGAGTGGGACTATGGGGACTACGATACGTATCGCCCCTAGATCCTAAGCGCTCAGATGGTACATTCCTGGGTGGAGATGCGCCTACGAGCGGAGATTTGGTAACATAGGGGACGACGATACATAACGCCCCATGTCCCCGGTAGGGTGTTTAGGGGGACCGTGAGACGTAACGCACCTAAACACCAGTGTATTCGGGGGTACGGCGATACGTAACGCCCATGAACACCAGATGGATACTTTGGTACAAGATGACCGTATATTGATTTTCAGATTTCGATTTTCAGAAAAAGATTTCAGATTTCAGTTTTCAGAAAAGATTTTCAGAAAGGGATTTGGAAAGACAGGTTTTATAAAAAGTTTCAAGAAATAGTTTTTAGAAAATGGTTTTTCAAAAAGGTTTTCAGAAAATATTTTATAAAAAGCATGGCATGATAAAGTAGAACATAATTCATAAGTTATATATATAGATCATATATTCTGGATATCATTTGGAGAGCATGTAATTGACATTCATGCATAATGGCGTGTTTACATCGACATGTATATATATAATTAGTACTTGTGTGTGTGGTGTATGCACAGTGCGTTGATGATAGTATAAATATGTATTACGTAGAATAAGTATTACAGGATCATGACATATTTAAGTAGAGCTTAATTTACAAATTGAGCATATAAATCATACATTTATACACCATTTGAGTTATATATATATATATAACTTATACTAATGCATGATATCATTATTGCGTTTGTATGCATAATAAGATGGATATTGGCATGAACTGTATTTACACAAGAGAATTTTTTGTGGATGATAGTTTATGACGAATGATTCCATATACATGTATGATATTTTTGAGTTGGAAATAGTAATTTACAAATGCATGTATTTATAGCGTTAAAGCTTAAATAAATTCGAACTTGGATATATGAAGTTATAGATTTAAAGGTATATTAGATTGCAAATGTTTATGATAGGGTGATAATTTGTTATGTAAATGGACTTATTTATTTGCATGTGAGGTATATTAGTGATAGAATTAGTATATAGAATACTAAGCCTATGGCGTAGGAGCGAAGTAGGGTTTAACATTATGCCTATGGCGTCGGCGACCACGACACTGTTGGGCACGTATCCTGTAAAGTGCAAGCATAGCCCCTCGGGGGGACTAACTAAAGAATAATGGAGTCACCACCCAATATAAGTGTAACATCCCGGGTTATTTTAGAATATTGGCATGAATTTTATTCGCGTGTGGCGGTCGTGCTCGATCGCGAGGGTTGTATTTATGGTAAAATGGAATTAATTTCAAGAAATTAGTTATAGAATAATATTAAATTTAAACTAAGGGGTTGAATTGAAATTTTAGAAATTAATATTAGTGAATCTAGATTTTTCTATATATATATATATATATATATATATATATATATATATATATATATATATATATATATATTTGTCTAGACTATTCTCACACAAATATATATACAACACACACACGTGGGACACATAAAGACCCACACACGGAGTTCACGCTGAAACATGAGAGAATGAAAGGAAAATAAAAACAGAATAAAAAGAGAAGAAGAGGAAGCAAATTAGTGAGTGCCGAGAAGGGGAGAGAGAGCAGAGAGGAAATATAGAGGGAAGAAATAAAGAAGGCAGAGAAGAAAGAGTAAGATCGAAGGAAAAAAAGAAAGGAGCATGGCCGAGAAGAAAGATGAAGTAGCCGAGAGAAATGGAGAAAGAGGTAAAAATAGAAGATGAAGAAGAAAATGGATCCTGCAATTTGAGGACTTATTTTATTCATGGAGGTGATTGGGTAAGTAAACTATGCTCATTGAGTTGTTTGTAATTAATTCTTTTAGGGTTTTAAGTTAATTTCGAAAATTAATTTAATAATTGGAATATGAAATTCAATATATGGAGTGGAAAATCAAAGATTAAAGGTAATTTTTAAACTCCTCAAGCTTAGAAATATGATTTCTTGTTTCTTGTTGATTTAGAAGTATTATAGGGTTTCTTTCAAATCTGAAAATTTGTGGCTTTTGTTTGTGGTTGAAGGAGAAGGTAGATTAGGCATGTGTGAATTGTTGTTTTGATGGAATTAATGTAATTTCATTTTATTTTGTTCAAATTATTGTTGGATAATTAGTTGCCATTCTAGTGTTATTGATCCACTCTAAGATAGCCTAGAATTGTTCTAGAGTTGTTCATGTGTGGTGAGACTCATTTGGTGTTGAGATTAATTGATTTAGTCTTGAAATTTAGCCTAGAATTGTTCTAGAGTTGTTCAGGTATACGACCTTAGCGGTCCCATACCTCACTGACAGAACAATATAAGAACGAGACCTTGTTGGACAATTATGACCCATAACATCACTATTTGTAAAAGACATGGTGTTTTTGTACAAATTAACTATATGACAAAAGAAATTGCTCTTTTATCATTTTGTAATTGGATTACTTGGATATATAAATGATAAAAGTCCATATGATTAGTTCCAGATTAATAAGATATGAGACAGTATTAATCCATGAAAGGTTTAATCATTAAATATCCATAGTCGTAGTATTATCGAAACTGGACATCGATAATGTGTAATAGACTAGTATTACACTTGTGCACGTTATGGAAGCTTAACGACATAGTTCTCATATATTTAAGTATTGGATACTTATGCAAGTGTGATAGGAGGTTCTGTTAGCCGTGGGACCGGGAACAGCTTCACTCTGGATAGACCCCTCGGAATCCCATTGGTATTATGACTATGTGTCTATGGGAATCCGAATCATGGTAGGTGTATATGGTCTTAACATAAGACTTGCATCGCTAATACTTGCGACAATCAGTACGCTTTGGTTTTGGCCGTCCGGAGCTTTAACAGGTTCTGTGTACGCCTCTTCTGGGTTTACTGAGAATCGTAGTGTATTGGGTGTCATGTCAAGATGGAAGTATCACTTCAGTCATATGGAGATGATGATCACGCAGGATACAATACTAGTACTCGTAAATACTGCAGCTATCGGGATAGTATGACTAGGTCATGATTATCCGATTACAGAGACTAGTTGTTGATGATCCGATATATGCTTCGTACGGGGCAAACACAATTCTAGCCCTAGGCCTAACATATGACAACTGATACTGGATCGTATTACGCAATACATTGTATATTATGCCTGATACAGATTATATATTCCTCGTTGAATATTTCTGGAGAATTGGGTAGGCACGGTGCTTTGCTAAAAGCTAACCATGTCTTGTAAATCAGTGAGAACGTGGTACGGGGTACACACGTGTCGGATAGTCCGACAACCGTATTTACTGCCAACATATCCAGTGATCTATTAGGTCGCTTCCCAAAGATTATCGATGACATTTGACTCAAACAAAATTAATCTTGGATTAATTATAAGAGAGAAAATTAATTTGGGATTAATTACGGCAAGAATTTATCTGGGATTAAATTCGTCTAGAAGAGAGAACGCGATTAATTTGGAATTAATCAGTAAAATAAATTTAATAGTTAAATTGGATTTTTCTATTAAATTCGTTTAGAAGAGAGAACGTGATTAATTTGGAATTAATCGATAAAATTAATTTAATAGTTAAATTAGATTTTTTTCTATTTAGTTTATTTATTTGGGCTAAAATAATATATCAGATATATTAATTGAAATTGGATTTCAATACGGAATTAAAATTGGATTTTAATTCAAGCGAACAAATTAATTTGGAATTAATTCGTAAGTGACTTTCGTAATAATTTTACTATGCATTTTTATTTAATTAAATTAGACTTAATTACGTCGCGACGGAAAATTCGTTTGATCGGAGTAATCAAACCCGTGCCCAAAGTGTGTTGTGTAATCCAACTTGAATTTGGAATTCATAATTGGGTGGGACCCATAACTTACATCACATGTCACTATTTGTGATGGAAGTAGTTGGCTACTTTAAAAGGAATTTTTTTGTCAACTCACAACACAACTTTTGAAACAAGTTTTGAAAACTTAAAAACACTATTCATTTCTCTATTTCCTCTCCACTCTTCACCATGGCCGAATTTTGCTTCTCTTGGAGGGAAAATTTTGCTTCAATTTTGTTCAAGCTAGCACTTAAAGGAGTCATTTTAAGGTGATAGGGAAACTCACCCAAGAGTTTGGAACTTAACAAAGGGCTTGGAGCTTCTACATCCAAAGAAATATTTGATTTTTCAAAGCCGATCAATGTATGTTTTTTCCGCAAAATTTACTTGAATTATTCACACACAAATCTTGTTTAGTGATCTTTGGCATGTCTAGGACACTAACAATGGTATCAAGAGCCAATCTAAGCATGATTTGAATTCTAGGGTTCTTAACTTTAATTTGGGTATTTTTGCTTGGAGCATGATTTTTCCAAATTGGTTGTTTGGTTGTGATTAGATGATGATAACTAAGGGTTGTGCATCATTGGATTTGAGAAAAAATTATTAGATTAATTTTCCCCGAAAATCGTCACTTGGCCGAATGTAACCCTAGATGTGCTCATGGTGATTTTTTGAATTTGATAATTGGATGTGTTAAATAGCATGAAATTGAATGTTAATTGTTGATTTAATTGGATCGAAATCAAAATTGGATGTTAATTTCATGTGTTTGTCGTGAGTTTGAGCATGTTGTTGGATGAATTGATTTTGCCTCAATTTTGTGTTGGACATGAATTTGAGAATTAAACATGATTAATTACATTAATTGATGTTTTGGAAATATCAGATTAATTAATTAATTAGTTTGGAATATAATGTTAATTTAATTTGTTGTAATTGGGCTAATGGGCTTTGTTGGTCTAAGTATGGTTTTGGACAATTGGGTCGGATCCAATTGGGCCTAAAATCATTTCCATAAAGTCCAAATATGACTATTGGGCCTTTAAAAATTTAATTGGGTCTAATGGGCCTAAATTGATTTTTGGCATATGGTGATTCCTAATTGGGCCTTGACATTTTGGGTTGGATCCATAATGGCCAAAGCCAACGCCGAAAGAATTAATTGAAAGCCAATTAGACTTTAATTGAATTGGCATTGGATGCTAATTGGGCATTTGAGACCCAATTGGATTGGATTTGGAATCCAAGTCCAATAAGGCACTAAAATAAGTGTAATTATTTAATTTGGAATTAAACATGAATTAGTATTGGATACAATTTAAAATTGGATTTAAAATTATAGTTCGATATAATTCAAGAATACATACTTTGAGTATTTATTCTTAAACGGGTTGGACCCCCGCAAATCAAATCGTTGTATGAACATTGGATGGTCGTTAATCAAAGATTAATTAATTAGATTAGATTGATTGACAACATACTTTGTGTGAATACTTGGATGTATTTATATGAATAATGTATATCAGATGGTATTAGTTGGGTGGGGGAAATTTTGGAAATTGTTGTAAATATGGTACTTATTTGAAATTGGACCTGCGTGTCCAGCCTATCACCTCCTTATCTCTTTGTATTTCTCTTCTCACCAATTCCCCTCAATGCAAATGAGGTTTCTTTATGTGTTATGTAATTGGGTAGAAGAATGTAAAGTGTTAGCGGGAGAGAGGAAATAGAGTGATTTGTTCTAGGAACAAATTGCATTATATATCCATCCGCATATTATTTTTATTTTATCGCGCCTTATTATACTTTTAGAATACATGTTTGAGGGTGTATGATGAAACTTAATCAAAGATAATAAATTGGTTGTCAATTTACGCGAAAACCCTCACTTTAATATTAAGTGTTTTCCTTCCATTGAGTGGTTCTCTCTCAAGATCCAAGATTGACTTTGATTTGTTGGACAAAGTCAAGATCACTGTCCATCGCGGATGTGTTTGAACCACGAAAGCTTTGTTATATATCGCATGTCTTGGGCAGTTGTGACTTGTTGGCCAAAGTCAAGGTCACTTCTGTACATTGACGTGGATTACGAAGCTTTCCTACTGTCAATGGGTCATGCTTAACTGGAATCATTAAGCTTGTTGAGCCAAAGCCAAGGCTTAGTTGATTCAGAGGAAAATGTTAGGAAATATATTGAATATATGTTTTGGACTTGGAGGTCCACCTATCGGATATAGGAATTGGATGTGATCCAATTGATCTTAGAGATCTACCTAGTTAAGTTTCATACATCTTGTTGGCCAAAGTCAATGTTATGTGTTATTTAATGGGATCATAGCCCACTAGGAAACTGGGTTTCCCGAGTACTCCACAGAGGGTTAGAGGCTCGCCGAAAAATAGTGGGAGGTCAGTATTAAATTTGCAATTTCGTTTAATACTTGCTTATACACACTCTTTTAATTATTTATCGTCATTATAAATATATTAGTTTGAATAATATTGAATATTGCTTTCTTTGAACAGTTAGACTGTACAAGACACTACCCCACTTGTAGTTGGTAATTTAGTTGGACTATAGTAACCATTACATTTGAGTGTACCCGAAATTGTTGATTGAATAGTTGGACTATTGCAATCGAGATGGCTAGAAAGATTAACGTTAGGAACATCATCATGGGCGATAATGTCTTTAACGGCTCCAATTTTCCAGTTTGGGAGATGAATCTCATGATAGTCCTGGGAGTCGAGAAGTTACTCTATGTCATAGAGAAACCTCTCGGGCCTGAGCCCGAAGTTGAGCAAATAGTAGAGTATGAGCCTTGGAAGACTCATCGTGATGATAACTTTAGTGCCCAATATGTCATGCTTGCCACAATGACTCCTCAGTTTCGTCGTCAGAACAAAGGATTGGATCCTTATAGTATGATATTGAAATTGAAGGATCTTCACAGATCTAACCTTAGATCACAGAAGTATGAATTGCAAAAGAAGCTCTTTCGCTCACGTATGTCAGATGGTACATCTGTCGAGCACTATTTGTCGAAGAAGATTGCTGACATCGAACAGCTAGGTCAGTTGGGCATAAACTTCGAGGCCGAGACTTCTATAGATTTGATCTTACAGTCTCTGGCCGATTGCTGGGGCGGGTTCATCATGAACTATAACATGATGAACCAAGAAAAGACTCTTGGAGAGTTGATGACAATGCTGATAGAAGCAGAGCTAGAGCTTCTGAAGGGCAAGAAGCGCGAGGCGCATCTTACTTCGACATCTCAGAAGGCCAAGGCTTGGCCGAAGGCTTCTAGAGGTGTGAAGAAAAAGAAAAAGAAGGGCAAGGCCAAATCATCACAGTCTTCTGGGAAGACTAAGGACATATCCCAAGATGTCTGCCTACATTGTGGCAAATAGGGTCACTGGAAGCGTGACTTCCGTGAGTACAAGGCATACATGAAGGAAGTGAAGGCGGGCAAGGCTCCGGCTTCAGGTATGTTTGTTATAAACATGTCCACTACTGGTTTTAAAAATTTGATTTTTGATTCTGGATGTGGTACTCACATATGTACTGATGTGTAGGATCTGCTGATTAGCAGGAGACTGGCTTTAGATGAGATCAACCTACGAGTCGGAAACGGGACGAGAGTCGCTGTTTTGGCAGTTGGGACCTATATTTTGCATCTGCCATTGGGGCATGTGATTACATTAGGTGACTGTTATTTTGTACCTAGTTTGACTAGAAACATCATCTCTATATCTTGTTTAACCCGATGTGGGTATACCTTTGTATTCAGAAACACTGGGTGTTTTGTATATAAAGATGAGATTTTGATATGTACAACAGATGTTAATAATGGTCTTTATATTTTGAATATAAATGAATCTCAAATATATAACATGACAAACAAAAGGCTCAATTTGAGTAAAACAGATGAAACTTATTTGTGGCATTGTTGTCTGGGACACATTAACAAGACTCATATATCCACACTTTCGAAGAGTGGATACTTGGACGGATTTGATCCTAATTCATATGACGTCTGCGAATCTAGTTTATTAGCCAAAATACCTTTTAGCAGTAAATGTGTACGTGCCACCGAGCTGTTAGCCCTCGATCATAGTGATGTATAAGGGCCTATATCTAGCTAGGCTAGATGTGGTTATGAATACTTTGTAACCTTTACGGATGTTGCATCGCGTTATGGTTATGTGTATCTTATGAAACACAAGTCGGAAACTTTCGATAAATTCAAAGAGTTTCGACACGAAGTAGAAAAACAGACTGGCAAAAGTATTAAAAACATTGCGTTTGGACCATGGTGAAGAATACTTACGCAATGAGTTTCAAGATTTCTTAAAAGAATATGGTATTTTTTCACAGTGGACTCCTCCCTGAACACCTCAATTGATTGGTGTGTCCGAACGGAGAAACTGAACTTTGTTGGACATGGTAAGGTTAATGATGAATTGCACTGAGCTACCAATTTCCTTCAGGGATACACATTGAACAATGCAATACTTATTTTGAATATGGTTCCGTCAAAGTCTGTTGGACAGACTCCATATGAAATATTGACAGGAAAGAAACCGGGTTTCTCATTTCTGAAGATTTGGGGATGCTGGGCATATGTTAAATGTTTGGATGGTACCAAACTAGAACCCAAATCGGATAAGTGCCTATTTGTAATTGGTTATCCTAGGGAAACCAAAAGATATTATTTCCACAACCCACAAGAGAACAAAAATATTTGTTACTCTCCATGCAGTTTTCCTCGAAAAGGAATTCATAAATGCAGTGGTAAGTGGGAAGAAAATAGAACTCGATGAAAATCGGAGTGATACTGTTCTTGGCATAGATCCCCTCACGAAACACGAACGGTTCATCAGGGATGAGACTGTTCCACAATCTTCTAATACACAAGAACCGCGTAGGTCGTAGAGAGTCAGAAAACAACCTTAGAGGTATGGGTTTCCGATCTCACCTCATGTAGATATTAATCTTATTGAGGAATATAAACCGGCTACGTATGAGGAAGCGATACAAGATAGACGTCAAAATCGCTTTCCTTAACGGAAACCTTTTAGAGGATGTTTATATACAACAGCTTGACCGTTTTGTCGTGCCAAAACATGCAAACAAGGTTTGTAAGTTAAATCAATCCATTTATGGATTGAAACAAGCATTTCGTTTTTGGAACCAATGTTTTGATGAGATCATATTACAATATGGTTTCATTCAAAATGAAGATGATTCTTGTGTATATAAAAAGGTTAGTGGGAGAGCACTGGCATTCATTGTCCTATATGTTGATGATGTATTGCTTCTTAGCAATGACATTCCCATACGACAATCGGTGAAAGCTTGGCTTTCATTAAAATTCTCCATAGAAAAACTTGGGAGATGCAACCTTTTTTCTAGGAATAAGGATCTACTGGGATAGATCTAAAAGTTGTTGGCACTCTTCGAGAACTCGTACATTGACAAATATGTACGTGACTTGGTGTCTCATACGCTTTGAACATATGTAGTCACAATCAGGCCGATCCAGGTGATGATCACTGGATTGATGTTAAGAACATCCTTAAGTATCTTAGATGAACCAAGGATGCATTCTTAGTTTATGGGGAATGAGAACTTGAGGTGACTGAGTTCACCGATGCAAGTTTCCAAACCGATAAAGACGACTGTAAGTCACAATCAGGGTACATATTTTTTTTGAACAACGTAACAGTGAGCTGAAAATCTTTCTGGCAATATACTGTTGCCGATTCAACAACAAAAAGGAATACATTGCTGCGGCTGAGGCAACGAAAAAAGCATTTTGGATATATAAAATTCCTAATTGGATTAGGAGTAGTTCTGTTAGCAGCTGAGCTGGGCTACAACACAGGCTAAGGAATTACGGTCTCATCAATGATCCACTTATGTACTTCGATGATTTCATTTGATTCGTGAGATCACACATCGTGGCGATGTCAAGGTCAAAAATATCATTTCGAATGATAACCTTGCAGATCCGCTGACGAAAGCTATATCTCAGCAAAAGTTTGAGCGACCCGTACATAGTTCAGGTATTGGACACTTGAGTGATTGGCTATAGGCCAAGTGGGAGATTGTTGGACAATTATGACCCATAGCATCACTATTTGTAAAAGACATGATGTTTTTGTACAAATTAACTATGTGATAATTGCTATTTTATCATTTTGTTATTGGAATACTTGGATATATAAATGATAAAAGTCCATATGATTAGTACCAGATTAATAAGATATGAGACAATACTAATCCACGAAAGGTTTAATCATTAAATATCCCTAGTCCTAGTATTATCGAGACTGGACATCGATAATGCGGAATAGACTAGTATTACACTTGTGCACGTTATGGAAGCTTAATGACATAGTTCTCATATATTTAAGTATTGGATACTTATGCAAGTGTGATAGAAGGTTCTGTTAGCCGTTGGACCGGGAACAGCTTCGCTCTGGATAGACCCCTCGGAGTCCCATTGGTATTATGACTATGTGTCTATAAGAATCCGAATCAGGGTATGTGTATGTGGTCTTAAGCTGAGACTTGCATCGCTAATACTTGCGATAATCAGTACGCTTTGGTTTTGGTCGTCCGGAGCTTTAACAGGTTCTATGTACGCCTCTTTTGGGTTTACTGAGAATCGTAGTGTATTGGGTGTGATGTCAAGATAGAAGTATCACTTCAGTCATATGGAGATGATGATCACGCAGGATACAAAACTAGTACTCTTAAATGCTGCAGCTATCGGGATAGTATGACTAGGTCATGATTATCCGATTACAAAGACTAGTTGTTGATGATCCGATATATGCTTCGTATGGGGCAAACACAATTCTAGCCCTAGGCTTAGCATATGACATCCGATACTGGATCGTATTACGCAATACATTATATATTACGCCTGATACATATTATATATTCCTCGTTGAATATTTATGGAGAATTGGGTAGGCACGGTGCTTTGCTAGAAGCCAACCATGTCTTGTAAATCAGTGAGAACGTGGTACGGGGTATGCACGTGTCGGATAGTTCGACAACCGTATTTACTGCTTACATATCCATGGATCTCTTGGGTTGCTTTCCAAAGATTCACCGATGATATTTGACTCGAACAAAATTTATCTGGGATTAATTATGAGAGAGAAAATTAATCTGGGATTAATTGCGGCAAGAATTTATCTAGGATTAAATTCGTCTAGAAGAAGAACGTGATAAATTTGGAATTAATCGGTAAAATAAATTTAATAGTTATATTATATTTTTCTATTAAATTCGTCTAGAAAAGAGAACGCGATTAATTTGGAATTAATCGCTAAAATAAATTTAATAGTTAAATTGGATTTTTTCTATTTAATTTATTTATTTGGGCTAAAATAATATATCATATAATTAATTGAAATTGGATTTCAATACGAAATTAAAATTGGATTTTATTTCAAGCGAACGAAATAATTTGGAATTAATTTGTATGCGACTTTCGTAAAAATTTTGCTAGGCATTATTATTTAATTAAATTGGATTTAATTACGTCGCGATGGAAAATTCGTTTGATCGGATTAAATGAACCTGGGCCCAAAGTGTGTTGTGTAAGCCAACTTAAATTTGGAATTCATAATTGGGTGGGACCCACAACTTACATCACATGTCACTATTTGTGATAGAAGTAGTTGGCTTCTTTAAAAGGTATTTTTTTTGTCAACTCATAACACAACTTTTGAAACAAGTTTTAGAAACTTAAAAACACTATTCATCTCTCTCTTTCCTCTCCACTCTTCACCATGGCCAAAATTTTCTTCTCTTGAAGGGCAAATTTTGCTTCAATTTTGTTCAAGCTAGCACTTAAATGAGTCATTTTAAGGTGATAGGGAAACTCACCCAATAGTTTTGAACTCAACAAAGGGCTTGGAGCTTCTACATCCAAAGAAAGATTTGATTTTTCAAAGCCGATCAATGTAAGTTTTTAGAGATCATTTTAAGATTTGATTCACACACAAATCTTTTTTAGAGATCCTTGGCATGTCTAGGACACTAACTGTCTTAACAACACAGCACACGTTGCATGTTTGATATATATTTGAATATATGGCTCTTTAATTATGTATAAATCATATTAGATATGCATTGCATTTTTTAAATTAGAATTTTAATTTTAACCCAAGCATGTTAATGACTTGAGGTTTTTTTACTTTGCTTAATTGAAGATTTTCTTGAAGTCTGGAATTCGTCTTCTTTTTATGAACACAGTCTCCCATTTTTGTAGTGTTTTAGGGTTTGCTTATTAGGGAAAGACTACTTTAGCAAGGAAAACTCCTATTGTGGGAAAATATAATTGTGGAAACCGATTAAAAAGGAAAAAAAAAGAGACTATTTTCATGGAAATCAGTTAAGAATGAAAGATAATAAATCCTTCTGCTAAACTGGAAACGCGATAGATATATGGCCAGAATTTAAAGACATTTGGCCGGACATGATATTTTATATCTGGCTGGTCATAGATGGTGTTCGATAGAACTCTGGCTTTGGGTATTTTGGGGTTTCTTCCTTCCTAACATTAATTCTTATGACTTCCTTAAATTCTTCAGGTGATTCTTTATAAGAGACTCGTTATCGAGCTGTAAAAATAAAATTGTCTACACATTTCTTCTTTCAACTCAAAAAGAAGGCAAAAAGGGAGATAGAGTGGACAAACGAGTGCAAGAATTCCCCAGCAGCTCAAGGAATACTTATTTTGACCTCTGCTTCTAGCTAAGCGAATCCCATGTGAGAAGTTATTTATATAGTTAGTCGTTTCACCGAATGTTGTAGCTCGATACTAGTACATGAGATAGATGGGGTCTAGAAGCTGGTATATTATTCTAGTAAGGTATTATTAGATGCAAAAACTAGATACACGCCCCATGAGTTGATGGCCTTGTCACTAGCTACGGTGGTTAGGAAATTACGCCCTTACTTTGAAGCACACCCTATCGGGGTATACACTGATCACCCTCTTAAGCAAATTTTGCACAGACCCGAGACCTTGGGTCATCTTGTGAAATGGTTAGTAGAGCTAAGTGAACACGATATCGGTTATCTTACACGGGTGTCCATCAAGGAGCAAGCTCTAGCTGATTTTATGGCAGAGTTCACAGGACTACAAATGTTGGTTGTCAAGTAATAAGAGAAATGAGAGTTTTATATGGACGGATCAGTAAGTTCAAAAGGATGTAAGGCTAAACTATATCCTACGATTTTCTTTTAAGACTACAAATGATGAAGCCGAGTATGAGGCAATCTTGGCCGGGCTAAGGTTTTGTGGTGCTGTCGGGGTTAGAGATGTCATGGTGAAGAGTGATTCACAATTGGCTGCCCAACAAGTGATGAGGGATTATTAATATGATTAATAATACATTAGTCACACATAAAACTATATGTTACTATTTATACATAGTTTTTCATAATAAATGATTATATGATAATTATTTACATTAAATTTTGTTATTAAATTATATTGTATAATTTAATGAAAATTTTAAAATATTGGATTTCAAAAATATGTTGTGGAAACTCTTGATTTGGAATTTGAAGTTGCAATATTTTATTTGGCAACTTGTTAATGTCTTATTTAAGACATTAATTGATTTTTGCATGTTACAAAATTATGCCTTATGGCCGAAATTGAAGATGGGGAGGGGAATGATTTTTTTTTAATTTTTAGACAACCTAAACCCTAAATATAAAAAGGAAAAGTGTTTTCTTTTTTACCCCAATTTTTTTTTGGTGTAACCCTAGTCTCCCTAAGTTCTTTTGTTTTCTCTCAAGTGTTGAAGAACAAAAGAAAATGAAAAAACTTTGTGTGATATTTTGAATCTCTAAAGTGTTTAGGGATTCGTTTTGTGAGAACATAGCCCACTCTATCATTTTTTGGTTACGAGCCATTTCATGAAAGACCCTTTGGAACTCAAGACAAAATCATTTTCATCTTTTTTTTATACCACTCAGCAATGAGCATATTTTTTTATCTCACTGCAGCCCAATTTTGGCCTTTAGGGGATGTTTTGTTAACTTTCTTTTGTGAAGCTTTTGGGGATATTAGGGGTTGTATTTTGGGTGTTCTTTGGGGTGGTTAGTTGAAAAATCAGACCAGAACTATTGCCCACATAAACACAAATTAGGGGCTGTTTGGGTGTAATGTATGCGCATGTGAGGTCGTAACTTGCTACTATGTTTCGGGGGCTGATTTTGTGTTGATAAAACATCAAAAATCACTCAAAACAGTGGCATAAAGGGATATTCATATTTGGCCAACAAGAAGAGAGAGCAAAAATTTTTTCAAGTCGATCCACAGTGCCTAAGACGTTTTTGTCACGTGAGAAATCAGTTCCTACATGTTTAGGGCTATTAAAATCATCAAAAATAGAAGCAAACAGAAGGAAATAGGCCTAGACAGTTTCAGCATAAGGAAAGAAGAACATAAAAAATTTCAAGGTCAATCAAGGTGCCTAAAGTCGCTTCCGCTGCGAGGGAAATCGCTTCCTACAATAATCGCCCAACCAGATGGATAGAAATGCCCAAGAGCCTAGAGATAAAAAGAATGATGAAGAATGACCCGACCATGGTGTGAAGGTTCTCCCCATAGAGATATTCTGAATCAAGACAAGAGATGGTAGTACCCGACCTGACCGTATTAAAATGGGATTTTGGGGTGCTATTGGAGTTCATATAACTCGACCCGATGCAGCTTCATCAGCATGAGTATGACCTGACGACTTTGAGAGTCTGGGTTTGAAAGAGTACCAGTTGCCTCGGTAACCCGACCCGAGGAATGAAGATGGGATGATTGTCGACCAGTATGGGAGCAACATGACGTATGCCTTACCTAGGAAATGATGCGTCTAGAAGGCTAATGATGAAGGATATAAAACAATGGTTCACAATGGTCATAGGCCCTGTGTAGACATTGTATTTTTGCATGAACCCATAATGAGCCTCGTATGGAAGAACTACTTGAAAAGTTATGAAGTTGTGAAAAACGAATGCCGGAAGGAAGGAAAACCTCCAAAATTAGCCCCTCATCGGATTCAGACTCACTAGCTAGCCTCAGATTCTCTCAGTCAGCTTCTGTTTCAAACCTTAGCCTCGGACCCACCATGCAGCCCATGCAATAAGCCTATGTAATCCACGCGACCCAAACCCCATGCACGCCAAATCCCCTCATCAAATTACTTGCCAAACTTAACAAAGATTTGAAATCCCATTCTTGCCAAATATGCAAGATCATAGACCCAAAATAGAAAGGATTCTCACTTCCTAATATAAGTGATTTGAGTTTCCCTTATAAATCCCTTAAGCACCTTATATGGAAAGTGAGATCTTGACATAAAAGGGAGGAGAGAGGCTGCCATAGAGGAGTGGTGGCAACTTGAAGAAAAAAAAAACCCTATGAGGCAGCAACTATAAAATAAAGGGCAGAGGACCAGCCAAAAAAAAAGAAGAAAAGATGGGACAAAAAGATGGAAAAAAGAAAGGGAAGAAAACCGAAAAATAAAAGGAAAAATGGGAGAGGAAAAAAGAAGGCAACCATCACCCCCGCCATCCTCATCATCCACCAGCGACAGCAGCGTGAGGAGAAATCAGCAACCAGAATGTGAGCCAAACATAGGAAGAAGGCAGACCTGGACGTGCAGACCTGGACATGAATGGCATGAACCAGTAAGCATCAACGTGAGAGGATCCAAAACAGCAAACCAGCAGCATGGGCAGAAAGCAGAGACGGACGTGAAACCAGCGACATCAACGTGAGATGAACCAAAAATAGTAACCAGCAACTAGAAACAGTGAACCAGCAACCAAAAACAACGAACTAGCAACCAGAAACAGTGAACCAGTAACCAGAAACAGCGAACCAGCAACCAGAAATAGCAAACCAGTGACCAGAAACAGCGAACCAGCAACCATAAAACAAAAATTGGAAAACCCCAAACGTGAGAAGGAGGAGAAACCGAGTGAGAGAGAGAATCTAACCAAACCTTGAAAGAAAACTTTGATCCTTCCGGTGACGGCCTAACACATTCCGAGAAAATGACTTAAAAGGTAAGTTCTGAGGGCACCCTTACCATATTTATTTTTATAGTTTCGGACGCTGCATGCCTGGCTGGACGTGAAATACGTCCAGCCGGGTATGCGAAGCCCTACATCAAAAGAATGGCCAAATCTCTGGTCACATTTATTCTTTGACATTTCGTTGTTTATTTTTATCTATTTATTCACTTTTATTGTTATTTTATTATTTCGCCTTTATTTTGTTGATGTTTGTTCATGTTGATGATTATCCGTATATGGATGGTTATATTTTCTTATGTCCGTTTACATTACATTGATGATTATGTGTGTTATTATCCCTCGCGGTATATCAGATGGAAATCCATACGTAAATCCCGTAGCCGAATCCGAAACGGTAGTGCGGTTTGTATTTGTGATACAACTCATTTGCCACTCGGGAAATACTTATATATGCGTGATTGACCTTTTTTTTTTTGCCGTTTATCTTAATGGATCATTTGCCTTAGAATTGTTTCCTTTATATTATGATCAGTATTATTTCCATAGCCCATCATGCACGACTGTTTATTATTGACATTTATTATTGACGCTTTTCCTACTTTTGGTTGTTTATTATAATTTTCATTATCGCATCTCGTATTTCTTAATTTAATATGCTTTTGAAATCACGTTATTGTGATTGTTATTTTGGTTGGGTATGTTATTGCATTTTTTATCCACTTTTATGTATGACTTGCATTAAGACTTGACTATACCGTTGTGTGAACCCGTACATTATACTGGCATAAGTAAGAGACCATTCCGAACCCAACGGTTTGAGGTCTTCTCTTGCGAGGGGTGAGTGCGGCCTTAAATCTTTCTCAGTTCACACTAGGTGGCGACTCATTCATTCTCTGATTTAGTCCCCCGTGGGCTAATCCGTACTCTCTATGGGCTACGAGCCCAACAGTGTCATGGTCGTCGAACATCATAGGCATAACGGTAAACCCCGCTTCGTTCCTACAGATGGCGACTCCACTAGGGATATAGAATCGGCCCCCTAAACAATGCCTTATAGTGTCCGTGCCTTTGGCTTTATTTAACCAAGTCTCATATATTTTTCATACCATTCTTACCCCCGATGGTGTTATGTATCGTGAAGTCACTTTCAATCAAGGCGGCTGATCATTATGTGATGATAACCATCACTCGCTGGCACGTACCCTAGGGTATAAAAAAAGCGTGCTCACTTGGTCCCTTGAACCCTTGATTGGGGAGACCTAGTTGTGTGCAACCCTTCACCGATGAGAGCCTTGTCCATACCCTTGTAAGGCCACATACGAACCATAGTTAAGTGTCCTATAGAAGCTACCCCTCATGCTTGTGTTCGGGCCCATTATCATTTGGATCCATTTGGGCTTCTCGTCATAGGATACGAACTTGTTGGGCCTCTTAAACTGGGATGATTTTATATCTTATGATGATTGGGCCAAAAGTTTTCAAAGTAACAATGTGCCACCTTATGTTTGGGCCCCCTATCATTTGAAGTTATTTAGCCACCTTATCACAAAAGTGTAAACCTGTTGGGCCTTTTCAACTAGGACATGTTTACACCTCGCGATAATCTGATTGAACACTTTAAAATGATAACGGGCCAACTTGTATGAAAATCTTGATGGGCTTAGAAGGTCCAAACATGATCCGAATATGCCAGATGCATGAGTCCGATAACCGCACTGGCTTTCATCCAGAAAGGGTACGCCTTGTTATGGCATATTTGTATACTTTTGGATATCTCCAAGTCCGTCTCCGCCACAACCATGATTACCAAGGGCCCAATTCGTCATTTCTAGACAAAGGCACGATCCCCATAATAGGCTTAGTCAATCTTGTAAATGAGTGGTCTTTGTCTTTTACTGATGAAGGGGGACTGAGGTAGCCAAGGTTCACCCATGTAGCGTATGAGAGAACGATCTTTGTGTACCCCACATTGGTGCATAAAATGAGTCATACCTAGGGCATAAATAGACTTACCACGGGTGTGGGAGGAAAAAGGTCGGAAAGGTATATGTTGTTTTGATAATCACATGCATCTCATGCATCGCATGCATACACACATCATGCTAACCCTTTGTCTTAAAAGCCATTATAGATATCTGTTGGGTTGGAGAAGAAGGGAGACTTGTCAAGATTAGTTTAGCAAGCATGGATGCGCCAGGCAGCGAAGGTTCCCGCATGGATCAATTGGAGTCCAACATCACCAAAATTACCTTGCAACTACAAGCCTTGACCAACGCTGTGGCCATTCTGACAACACTTCGCACTGTGGGAATATAAAACAATTAGGATGGAAGGCGTGAGGAGCCCCCGAATAGAGTGAGCGAAGAAATCCATGTTCTTGATGATGACTTGGCTGAGTATGCCGCGGGAAGGATAGCCGGGCCCCTGCAGAGTTACAAAAACTCATAGAACAAGTAGAGTCAGTTACCCACAAGATGAAGGGAAAACATGAAGATCTATTAGACTATGATGCAATGACTTTCGAAGAACAGCTGCCTCCCTAGTTTAAGATGCCTAACATGGCCAAGTTCAACAGAAACAAAGATCCTAGGGTCCGTCTCCGATAATATGTTTCAGTGATGAGTTCAGTGGGTTTGTCGAAGCGCCAAGTGCAGAAGATGTTAGGGATGTCATTGGAAGGGGCGCTCGTAGTATGGTATCATGGCTAAGAGAGAAAGTTTAGGGATGACTGGAGGGCATTAGCGGAGGCCTTTCTGAACCAATATGTCATTGACATGGAGATAGACTTGTCGCTCCGTGACCTAGAAAACACCAAACAGAAGCTAGAAGAGACCTTCAAAGATTATGTGGATCGCTGGAGAAGCCAGCTCTTGAAGATGAAGACATGGCCCTCAGATAAGGACCAGATTAAGATGATCATTAAAGGCACCAAGCCCTCAATTTATAACAAGCTGAGAAGGATGACCTCCATGATTAGTGACTTTGGACAGTTAAAAGAAACTGTTATGGATATCGAGGAAGAAGAAGCCGAGAATAGAAAGTTTTACGGCGAGAATAGAAAAACCATTGGGGGTCCTTCAGGGACATGGCTCGCTCTTTCTAAGGTCGCCGCCATCAGAAACATATGATTCTCCAATTTTGGTAGACCTTTGTCAAAGGTGTTTGAAAAGCTGAAGAGGCAATGACTCCCAAAACCCTTAGAACCTAAACCACTTCCAAACCCTGTGCCACGCCACCTCCACCTAAACCTATACTGTCACTTCCATCAGCAAAAAAAGGCAATGAAACTGACAATTGTACCCACCTTAGGCACGAGATCCAAGACCTCATTGACACCCATAAGATATCCGATAGAAGACGAGCTGGAGTTCATAGTGCTTGATATCCCAACTACATTTACTCTGTTGTTGGGGAGGCCATGGTTTCATAGACTTGGGGGCGTGCCATCCACTTTATACCAGGTTATTAAGTTCCCGTATGGAGAGGAAGTCATCACCATCAGGGCTGAAGCAGACAATGCTGTGGCTGCCTTAGACATACATCCTTTCACAAGGTTCCAAGTGGCGGCAAACTTCAAAGAATGGGTGGACCCTAAAGTGGCTAGAATCATGGAAAGAATGAAATATGAGCCGGGCACAGGTTTGAGTGCTAGAGGCCAGGGAATAAGAGCACTGTCAGATTTCAAGGGACAGACCACTAAGAGAGGATTGGGGTATGAATCCGATGGGAATGAGCTGAAGACCAAGAAAAAAAGGATGAAGCTGATGGAATACTTTGTGAAAGCCATATGGTATAAAGAAGTACCTGAACCCGTAGAAGTAAGTGGGATCATAGTATCAGGATTCGAGATCTTCAAGGATGTGATGGACAAAGAACCATAGGCAGAGGAACTTACAAAAGAGGAAGATAAATGGGAAGAAGAACTACTGCAGTTGGAGAATCTGACGCTTGAAGAAAGTAAGAAGACGGAAGAAGACAAGATTGTAAATTACGAAGACGTTTATTTTCCTGACTTATTTGATTGTAATCCTGCATTTATTAATAAAAAAGACATTGATTCTACTTACTTGTTTGAGTCTTTTCCTGTTAGTCTGCATCATAACATGTATGACATGAGCATATTTGACATTGACTCAACAAAGACAAATGCATTTAATCTTGGTACATGTGAAAACCCCAAGAAAATTTCAATTGCAATTGAGGTTACCTCTAATGAACGGAAATAATTAGAGAGAATATTAATCAAATATGCAAAAGTATTCACCTGGTCGTATAAAGACATGCCAGTAGTGGACATTGGTATTGCCCAGCACATGATACCAACTTATCCGGACATGAGACCAGTAAAAACGAAGCTCCGAAGAATGAGGCCAGAATTGGCTGAAAAGGTTAGGGAAGAAGTCAAGAAGTAGATAGATATGGGGTTCTTAGAAGTGGTGAAGTACCCCGAGTGGTTAGTCAACATTGTGACGGTACCGAAGAAGGATGGAAAGGTCAGAATGTGCGTAGATTATAGGGACCTCAACAAAGCTTGCCCAAAATATGATTTTCCCCTACCTCATATAGACGTGTTGGTTGATAGCGCGGCTCTATCTGCTATGTACTCATTCGCGGATGGATTCTCAAGATATAACCAGGTCTTCAAGGCCGAAGAAGACAAACATAAGACTGCCTTTGTCACTGAGTGAGGTACATATTGTTACAAGGTGATGCCGTTTGGACTTAAAAATGCAGGAGCCACTTATCAACGAATGGCCACTATATTATTCCATGACTTGATGCACAATGAGATTGAGGTATACGTGGATGACATGATGGTTAAATCAGAGACGAGGGCTGGACATATAGAAGTGCTGGAGAAATTTCTTCAAAGTGTCGATAAGTACAACCTTCGACTCAACCCCAAGAAGTGTGTGTTCGAGGTAATATCTGGAAATTTTTTAGGGCATACAGTAGGAATGAGAGGGATAGAAGTGGATCCTGAAAAGATCAAGGCAATTATCGAGATGCCCGCACTGAAGATAGAAAAGGAAGTTAGAGCTTTTCTCAGGAAAATCTAGTATATCAGTCGATTCATTGCCAAGCCAACATTAGTATGTGAGCCCATCTTCAAGCTATTAAGGAAGGACCAACCTGTGGAGTGGAATAGGCAATGTCAAGAAGATTTTGACAAAATCAAAGAATACTTAGTTAAACCGCCCGTCCTGAAGCCTCCAAGGCCGGGCAAACCCTTGGTGTTGTATTTGGCCATAAAACCCGAAGCACTGGGGGCGATGATGGTACATGCAGATGAGACAGGGGTGGAACATGCAGTCTACTACCTCAGTAAGAAGATGCTTCCGTATTGTAGGACACAGAAATCGGCGACGCTGTTCCAGGCTCGCGGCCCGATCGGGAGTACGGAGTAGCCCACGAGGGAACTAAACCGGAGAAATAACATGGAGTCGTCACCCGGTGTGAACCGGGAAAATAATTTAAGGCCGCACTCACCCCTCGCAAGTGAAGACCTCAAACCGTTGGGTTCGGAATGGTCCCTTACTTATGTCACTTGTAATGAACGAATTTGGGCAATTTTAACCAAGTCTACGCAACATACATTTGCAAAAATAATCTACATCTAAATTCATATACGGCCTAAATCTAAGTTTGCATGCTTAAAACAATATGTCAGGAAAGCGGTAAACACACAATTCATGAATATCTTAAATTAACACATACAGAATAAATATGTGACCAAGGAATTTGGCCGTTCTCAATGTAGGACCTCGCATACCCGGTAGGATGTATTCCACGTCAACCGAGCACGCCGTGTCCAGGACAACAAAATAAAATACAATAAAGGGTGCCCTCAGGTCTTACCTTTTAAGTCGCTTTTCGGGAGTACGTTTCACGGTGCCAGAAGGGTTATCATTTCCACTATTTTTACTGGTTCTCTATTTCTACTATTTCCACCATTTCTACTGTTTCCACTTTTTTCACTGTTTTCACCATTTCTACTGTTTCCACTGGTTCACTGTTTCTACTGTTTTCAGTTTATTTTCACTAGCGGTTTCCACTCGCTGTTTTCTCCAATTCACTCACCGTTTCCGCTCGCTGTTTTCTCTATTTTCACTGCAGTTTTCTGGCTATCTCTCAGGGTTATTTTTGGTGCTAAAGGTTACTGTTTTGGAGGTTTTGGGGGTAATTTGTACGTGTTTCAGAGGCAGTTTTCTGGGGAATTTGCGTGTGTTTCAGAGGTAGTTTTCAGGGGCATTTGGGCGTGAGTCAGGGGTTGATCTTCACGTGAGGGAAATTTTAAGGGCTTATTTATTGGTTGGTACGTGAGATGGGCTGAAGTGGACGTGAGGCTGCATGGCTGAAGGTGGCTGGTGCATGAAAAAAGAGTCTTTAAAGGATGATTGTACGTGTTGGTGAGGGAAGTTTAGTCGGCAGTTTGGCTTGGACAATGGGCAGTTTATTGTTCGGTTCACGTAGGAGCTACATGCACGAGGTTGCTGAGTATTGAGGCTTAAATGAAGGGCAGTGAGCTGATGCGTGAATGGGTAATGGATGCGTGGCAGTGTGTGGTCAATAGGGGGCTTGTGATGTGGTCAATATGGTTTCTTTTTGTTTTGTTGTTTCACGTGAGTGAGAGGGAAGGGAGGTAGGTGTGCATGAGGGCCAAAGGAGCTACGTTAATTAGGTTTTACGTGTGTGGGTCAGGAGAGAAGATGCATTGCTTGTGACGTGCTGAATGTGAGTCCAAGGGAGGTGTCTGTTGCCGGTCTGAGAGAGAAAGGCAAGCGTAGATGATGCCGAGGGACTTAGGGTTTTGTTTTTTGGGGAGGCAATTATTTAACGGAGTGAGACTTTAGGGTTTTGATTTGTTGAATTTGTTGTTGGTTCATGTGGGATGGTTTGAAGAGAGGGGATTTGTTGCTTGACTTTTTGTGATTTGTGATTTTGTTGTTTGGCTTTTTGTTGAAAATGGATGAGAGGTGGCTAGGTTTATTTAATGGATTTGTTTTGTTTGTGAATGTGAGGCATTTTGGATTATTTAATTGATTCGTGCTTTGGCTTATTTGGTTGTTTTACTTTTAGGTTTTGTTTTGTTGTGTTTGTTTATGACTTTTAGGTTTGGTATTTGTTGAATTTGTGATGTGGTTTATTTATTGCTCTGGTTGAATTTGTTTATGTTGAATTTGTGTGTGTGTATGTGTTCACGTGGGGTAGCATGACATTTAGGGTTTATTGTTTGTGATTTTTCTTTTTTTGTTTGTGATTAATTCATTTGTTGGTTTGTTTATTTGCTTTATGTTTATGTTTGTGTTTAATTTATTGAATTTTTTTTGTGCTTGTTGGTGGGTTATTTAATTGGTAAAGTGGCGTGAATGGCTGAAGTGAGTGGGTGTGGCTTTTGTGTATTTTTTGAATTGTTTATGTTTTGTTGAATTTGTGTGTGTGTTCACGTGAGGATCATGCATGCAAGGGTGTGGCGAGAGTTAGGGGTTTGGTTTAAGGTTCGGGCCGGGGATAAATTTTAAAGCAGAGGTATAATGAGAAAACCAAGGCTAAGCGAGCGAACTAAATCCAACGAGGCATTGATTCTTGAATTCTCCCTTCCGACGTCAGTTTCCCACGACTTCCGTGACTTAAAAGGTAGTGCCTCCATTTGAGGCTCATCATTGGGACTAATATATAAAAATGCAGTGCCTACAGTCGCCCCCACTTTGATGGGATTAGTGCAGTGTGTGACAATGACAATCCTATCAAAGTTTGTGCAATGCATTTTTACTTACCTGGCTCGCCAGCTGCCACCTGACTTGCCTGTTGTTTTGAACTGTGTTGATGTTGCAGTGAGCCTCGACCCTGGGACGCATCCCGAAACTGCAACTGATGTGTGGGCCTCAACCCTGGGATGCATCTTAAAACTGTAACTGATGTGGGCCTCAACCCATGCTCCATTTCCGGAGTGCCGTTTTCGGTGAGTGATAGTGGTCCATTTCCGAACAGTGCTCCATTTTCAGAGTGCCATTTTCGGCAAGTGATTGTGGTCCATTTCCGGAACGCCATTTTCGACATGCTGATGATGTGTGATGGTCCATTTTTGAACCGTTACTGAGTTAAGATAAGGATCTTGTTCCCTGAATTGAGTGGAGGGTCTTGTTCCCGTGGGTCTTGTTCCCAATTTGAGTTGAGGGTCTTGTTCCCTGAATTGTGTAGAGAGTCGGCTTTGTTCCCTAAGCTTTGTTCCCGTTGTGCTGAATGTGATGGCGAGGTGCTTTTGACCCCTGGGCTTTGTTCCCGAACCACCTGTTGCTTTTGTTCCTGAACTGTTGTAGAGAGTGGGCTTTGTTCCCAAACTGTGTCGACTGTGGGCTTTGTTCCCGAGCTGTACTGAATGTGGGCTTTATTCCCTAACTGTGCTGACTGTGGGCTTTTTTCTCTATTTGTACTGAGAGTGGGCTTTGTTCCCTTGCTGTGTAGAGAGTGGGCTTTGTTCCCAAACTATGTAGAGGGTGGGCTTTGTTCCCAAACTGTGTTGACTGTGGGCTTTTTTCCCGAACTGTATTGAATGTGGCCTTTGTTCCCAAACCATGTAGAGAGTGGCCTTTGTTCCCTTGCTGTGTAGAGAGTGGGCTTTGTTCCCAAACTATGTAGAGGGTGGGCTTTGTTCCCAAACTGTGTTGACTGTGATGACGAGGTGCTGTCGACCTCTGGGCTTTGTTCCCGAACTGTGATGTGAGGTGGTCCATTCCCGAACCGTGTTCCATTTTCGGAGTGCCATTCTCGGCTTGTTTATTCCCAAACCTTGCTCCATTCTCGGAGTGCCATTCCCGGCTTGTTCATTCCCAAACTGTGCTTCATTCTCGGAGTGCCATTCTCGGCTTGTTAATTCATGGGATTCATTCCAAAACTCTAACGATGTGGGCCTCGACCCTGAGATTCATTCCCTAAACTTCTGATAGCGTGGGCCTCGGCCTTGGGATTCATTCCCGAAACTGATGATGCCATGTTGCTGTTTCTGGTTGGCATGCATTTGCCGTTTTCTCTCTTTTTTTTTAAAACCTGTGAACAAAAAAAAGACAAAGATTGTGTGTATATGACGTGTATGCATGCATGCATGAATATGTTTCCTATTCCGATGGGTTAGGTCTTCCTTGTGCTCTTCGGTGCTTCTTGCCTACAAAAGTCTTTGGTCGCCCCCTGGGTCTGCTTGCAATTTCCTTCTGATAGTTCTCTTCTAGTGATTGGTTAGTTCTCTTTTGTCTCATGGCCCAAGATCTCGTTGTTTCCCTTATTTACGGGGTGGTAGACTGGTCGCCCCCAGTCTTGGTTTAGCTTTCTGCCCTTTGCTACTTGCAGTAGGTCAAAGCAGATCACATGTGATGTGACGTTCCATACCAACATACTATACTGCCTCTTACGAAATAGTCTCAATAGTTATACATATTATCGTCCTCAAAGGGTGCCCATTGTCGAAACCAGAGAACCTTCAAAACATTCAACGCAACTCAAATCCAAGCTTTTGAATAAATGATCTAAGCCAGGCTCAAAGTGTGTGTGCAAAGGTTCCTTTGCAGATTCATCCCCAGGTAAGCCAACTCAATGGTTTCGTCAAAAAAATTGGATCGATGGGTCAAACCAACCTAGATGTCTCAATTATGCCTGCAGTTGCTTTTCTGTGCTCAATGTGGTATGATTTTCTTTCTCTTTTGCCTCTCTCTTTTTTCTTTTCATTTTGAACTTCTTTTTTTTTTCTTTTTTTTTCAACACACCTACCCTTTAAGGTAGCATTTCTCCTCATGGTGGTCCTAATACTCGCCCATGGGTAGCTTAACGCTTATCGGTTATAGGTGGTTCAATTCTTTTCCTTAGAGTCTTTTCTTTTATTTTCAACCATACCACACATCATAACACAAACAAATCAGGATAGACATTTAGGCGAACGGTCATTCACCGACCTACAATTTCTTCAACTAGTCACTTTGCTAACTGCTCAGGTTTTCACTGCTAAGAACCATAATCAAGTGCTTACGACTCTATCGTAGATCAATCACTCAAAGTATCAGATAAAAGCACATCAAGAGTTTATTGTTTCTAAGATTTCACCCTAAAGCAATCAATTTCATCATCAGACTTATGCCTAACTATTAAGGACTTAAAAACAATCTTATTCTTTTTTATTTTTTATTTTTTTATTTTTTTTTATTTTGTTTCTCATTTTTTTTATTTTTTTATTTTATTTTTTGCTTTTTTTTTTCTTTTTTTTTGGGCCCACCATTGTCTTTCTATCCTTGCCGTAAAGTTTTCTGTTCCTCGGTTTCCTTTTCTTGATATTCATGTTTGCTAAACTCTTCTTGACAAATCTTTCTTTCTTCTCTAACCCAACAGATATCTATGATGGCTTTTAAGACACAGGGTTAACATGATGTGTGTATGCATGAGATGCATGAAATGTGTGCGATACATGAGATATAATATGCATGTGTTTATCAAAAGCATAAAGGGGCAACTTCTATGAGATATATGACTATGGTTCATATGCGGGTTTATAGGAGTGTAGACAAAGGCTCCCGTCGGCGAAGGATTGCCCACAACTAGGACTCCCCACTCAAGGGTTCAAGCGACCAAGTGAGCGCACCTTTTTTATACCTTACGGTACGTGCCAACGAGTTATAATACGTGACTGACTGTCAAATGGATTTCCTATTGAGGATTCCCTAGAGGGAGGGTGGAGTGAACTCTCTTAAATACCCAAGCCTCTTAGGCTCTTATCGCCTTGGTGACAGGAATAAACAACAAGTCCTCCAAATTAGTCTGTCACAGCGAGCTACAGATAATGATTATCTAGGTGCCTTCACAGCTTTTCCTTATTGAAAGGTAGTGAGTGAAGGAAGACACCAAACCATCACCTAGCCTTAACAATGCCTTTGATTAAACTCCCTAAACCTACAATAGACATGGTTAATTTAAAGCACAAATCATGAACATTACAAGACATTATTTCGGGGCCGATTCTCTATCCCCAGTGGAGTCACCAGACTGTAGGACACAGAAATCGGTGACACTATTCCAGGCTCGCAGCCCGGTCGGGAGTACGGAGTAGCCCACAGGGGAACTAAAATGGAGAAATAACATGGAGTCGCCACCCGGTGTGAACCGGGAAAATGATTTAAGGCCGCACTCACCCCTCGCAAGTGAAGACCTCAAACCGTTGGGTTCGGAATGGTCCCTTACTTATGTCACTTGTAATGAACGAATTTGGGCAATTTTAACCAAGTCTACGCAACATACATTTGCAAAAATAATCTACATCTAAATTCATATACGGCCTAAATCTAAGTTTGCATGCTTAAAACAATATGTCAGGAAAGCGGTAAACACACAATTCATGAATATCTTAAATTAACACATACAGAATAAATATGTGACCAAGGAATTTGGCCGTTCTCAATGTAGGACCTCGCATACCCGGTAGGATGTATTCCACGTCAACCGAGCACGCCGTGTCCAGGACAACAAAATAAAATACAATAAAGGGTGCCCTCAGGTCTTACCTTTTAAGTCGCTTTTCGGGAGTACGTTTCACGGTGCCAGAAGGGTTATCATTTCCACTATTTTTACTGGTTCTCTATTTCTACTATTTCCACCATTTCTACTGTTTCCACTTTTTTCACTGTTTTCACCATTTCTACTGTTTCCACTGGTTCACTGTTTCTACTGTTTTCAGTTTATTTTCACTAGCGGTTTCCACTCGCTGTTTTCTCCAATTCACTCACCGTTTCCGCTCGCTGTTTTCTCTATTTTCACTGCAGTTTTCTGGCTATCTCTCAGGGTTATTTTTGGTGCTAAAGGTTACTGTTTTGGAGGTTTGGGGGTAATTTGTACGTGTTTCAGAGGCAGTTTTCTGGGGAATTTGCGTGTGTTTCAGAGGTAGTTTTCAGGGGCATTTGGGCGTGAGTCAGGGGTTGATCTTCACGTGAGGGAAATTTTAAGGGCTTATTTATTGGTTGGTACGTGAGATGGGCTGAAGTGGACGTGAGGCTGCATGGCTGAAGGTGGCTGGTGCATGAAAAAAGAGTCTTTAAAGGATGATTGTACGTGTTGGTGAGGGAAGTTTAGTCGGCAGTTTGGCTTGGACAATGGGCAGTTTATTGTTCGGTTCACGTAGGAGCTACATGCACGAGGTTGCTGAGTATTGAGGCTTAAATGAAGGGCAGTGAGCTGATGCGTGAATGGGTAATGGATGCGTGGCAGTGTGTGGTCAATAGGGGGCTTGTGATGTGGTCAATATGGTTTCTTTTTGTTTTGTTGTTTCACGTGAGTGAGAGGGAAGGGAGGTAGGTGTGCATGAGGGCCAAAGGAGCTACGTTAATTAGGTTTTACGTGTGTGGGTCAGGAGAGAAGATGCATTGCTTGTGACGTGCTGAATGTGAGTCCAAGGGAGGTGTCTGTTGCCGGTCTGAGAGAGAAAGGCAAGCGTAGATGATGCCGAGGGACTTAGGGTTTTGTTTTTTGGGGAGGCAATTATTTAACGGAGTGAGACTTTAGGGTTTTGATTTGTTGAATTTGTTGTTGGTTCATGTGGGATGGTTTGAAGAGAGGGGATTTGTTGCTTGACTTTTTGTGATTTGTGATTTTGTTGTTTGGCTTTTTGTTGAAAATGGATGAGAGGTGGCTAGGTTTATTTAATGGATTTGTTTTGTTTGTGAATGTGAGGCATTTTGGATTATTTAATTGATTCGTGCTTTGGCTTATTTGGTTGTTTTACTTTTAGGTTTTGTTTTGTTGTGTTTGTTTATGACTTTTAGGTTTGGTATTTGTTGAATTTGTGATGTGGTTTATTTATTGCTCTGGTTGAATTTGTTTATGTTGAATTTGTGTGTGTGTATGTGTTCACGTGGGGTAGCATGACATTTAGGGTTTATTGTTTGTGATTTTTCTTTTTTTGTTTGTGATTAATTCATTTGTTGGTTTGTTTATTTGCTTTATGTTTATGTTTGTGTTTAATTTATTGAATTTTTTTTGTGCTTGTTGGTGGGTTATTTAATTGGTAAAGTGGCGTGAATGGCTGAAGTGAGTGGGTGTGGCTTTTGTGTATTTTTTGAATTGTTTATGTTTTGTTGAATTTGTGTGTGTGTTCACGTGAGGATCATGCATGCAAGGGTGTGGCGAGAGTTAGGGGTTTGGTTTAAGGTTCGGGCCGGGGATAAATTTTAAAGCAGAGGTATAATGAGAAAACCAAGGCTAAGCGAGCGAACTAAATCCAACGAGGCATTGATTCTTGAATTCTCCCTTCCGAAGTCAGTTTCCCACGACTTCCGTGACTTAAAAGGTAGTGCCTCCGTTCGAGGCTCATCATTGTGACTTATATATAAAAATGCAGTGCCTACAGTCGCCCCCACTTTGATGGGATTAGTGCAGTGTGTGACAATGACAATCCTATCAAAGTTTGTGCAATGCATTTTTACTTACCTGGCTTGCCAGCTGCCACCTGACTTGCCTGTTGTTTTGAACTGTGTTGATGTTGCAGTGAGCCTCGACCCTGGGACGCATCCCGAAACTGCAACTGATGTGTGGGCCTCAACCCTGGGATGCATCCTAAAACTGCAACTGATGTGGGCCTCAACCCATGCTCCATTTCCGGAGTGCCGTTTTCGGTGAGTGATAGTGGTCCATTTCCGAACAGTGCTCCATTTTCGGAGTGCCATTTTCGGCAAGTGATTGTGGTCCATTTCCGAACCATGCTCCATTTCCGGAACGCCATTTTCGGCATGCTGATGATGTGTGATGGTCCATTTTTGAACCGTTACTGAGTTAAGATAAGGATCTTGTTCCCTGAATTGAGTGGAGGGTCTTGTTCCCGTGGGTCTTGTTCCCAATTTGAGTTGAGGGTCTTGTTCCCTGAATTGTGTAGAGAGTCGGCTTTGTTCCCTAAGCTTTGTTCCCGTTGTGCTGAATGTGATGGCGAGGTGCTTTTGACCCCTGGGCTTTGTTCCCGAACCACCTGTTGCTTTTGTTCCTGAACTGTTGTAGAGAGTGGGCTTTGTTCCCAAACTGTGTCGACTGTGGGCTTTGTTCCCGAGCTGTACTGAATGTGGGCTTTATTCCCTAACTGTGCTGACTGTGGGCTTTTTTCTCTATTTGTACTGAGAGTGGGCTTTGTTCCCTTGCTGTGTAGAGAGTGGGCTTTGTTCCCAAACTATGTAGAGGGTGGGCTTTGTTCCCAAACTGTGTTGACTGTGGGCTTTTTTCCCGAACTGTATTGAATGTGGCCTTTGTTCCCAAACCATGTAGAGAGTGGCCTTTGTTCCCTTGCTGTGTAGAGAGTGGGCTTTGTTCCCAAACTATGTAGAGGGTGGGCTTTGTTCCCAAACTGTGTTGACTGTGATGACGAGGTGCTGTCGACCTCTGGGCTTTGTTCCCGAACTGTGATGTGAGGTGGTCCATTCCCGAACCGTGTTCCATTTTCGGAGTGCCATTCTCGGCTTGTTTATTCCCAAACCTTGCTCCATTCTCGGAGTACCATTCCCGGCTTGTTCATTCCCAAACTGTGCTTCATTCTCGGAGTGCCATTCTCGGCTTGTTAATTCATGGGATTCATTCCAAAACTCTAACGATGTGGGCCTCGACCCTGAGATTCATTCCCTAAACTTCTGATAGCGTGGGCCTCGGCCTTGGGATTCATTCCCGAAACTGATGATGCCATGTTGCTGTTTCTGGTTGGCATGCATTTGCCGTTTTCTCTTTTTTTTTTAAAACCTGTGAACAAAAAAAGACAAAGATTGTGTGTATATGACGTGTATGCATGCATGCATGAATATGTTTCCTATTCCGATGGGTTAGGTCTTCCTTGTGCTCTTCGGTGCTTCTTGCCTACAAAAGTCTTTGGTCGCCCCCTGGGTCTGCTTGCAATTTCCTTCTGATAGTTCTCTTCTAGTGATTGGTTAGTTCTCTTTTGTCTCATGGCCCAAGATCTCGTTGTTTCCCTTATTTACGGGGTGGTAGACTGGTCGCCCCCAGTCTTGGTTTAGCTTTCTGCCCTTTGCTACTTGCAGTAGGTCAAAGCAGATCACATGTGATGTGACGTTCCATACCAACATACTATACTGCCTCTTACGAAATAGTCTCAATAGTTATACATATTATCGTCCTCAAAGGTGCCCATTGTCGAAACCAGAGAACCTTCAAAACATTCAACGCAACTCAAATCCAAGCTTTTGAATAAATGATCTAAGCCAGGCTCAAAGTGTGTGTGCAAAGGTTCCTTTGCAGATTCATCCCCAGGTAAGCCAACTCAATGGTTTCGTCAAAAAAATTGGATCGATGGGTCAAACCAACCTAGATGTCTCAATTATGCCTGCAGTTGCTTTTCTGTGCTCAATGTGGTATGATTTTCTTTCTCTTTTGCCTCTCTCTTTTTTCTTTTCATTTTGAACTTCTTTTTTTTTTTCTTTTTTTTTTCAACACACCTACCCTTTAAGGTAGCATTTCTCCTCATGGTGGTCCTAATACTCGCCCATGGGTAGCTTAACGCTTATCGGTTATAGGTGGTTCAATTCTTTTCCTTAGAGTCTTTTCTTTTATTTTCAACCATACCACACATCATAACACAAACAAATCAGGATAGACATTTAGGCGAACGGTCATTCACCGACCTACAATTTCTTCAACTAGTCACTTTGCTAACTGCTCAGGTTTTCACTGCTAAGAACCATAATCAAGTGCTTACGACTCTATCGTAGATCAATCACTCAAAGTATCAGATAAAAGCACATCAAGAGTTTATTGTTTCTAAGATTTCACCCTAAAGCAATCAATTTCATCATCAGACTTATGCCTAACTATTAAGGACTTAAAAACAATCTTATTCTTTTTTATTTTTTATTTTTTTATTTTTTTATTTTGTTTCTCATTTTTTTTATTTTTTTATTTTATTTTTTGCTTTTTTTTTCTTTTTTTTTGGGCCCACCATTGTCTTTCTATCCTTGCCGTAAAGTTTTCTGTTCCTCGGTTTCCTTTTCCTGATATTCATGTTTGCTAAACTCTTCTTGACAAATCTTTCTTTCTTCTCTAACCCAACAGATATCTATGATGGCTTTTAAGACACATGGTTAACATGATGTGTGTATGCATGAGATGCATGAAATGTGTGCGATACATGAGATATAATATGCATGTGTTTATCAAAAGCATAAAGGGGCAACTTCTATGAGATATATGACTATGGTTCATATGCGGGTTTATAGGAGTGTAGATAAAGGCTCCCGTCGGCGAAGGATTGCCCACAACTAGGACTCCCCACTCAAGGGTTCAAGCGACCAAGTGAGCGCACCTTTTTTATACCTTACGGTACGTGCCAACTAGTTATAATACGTGACTGACTGTCAAATGGATTTCCTATTGAGGATTCCCTAGAGGGAGGGTGGAGTGAACTCTCTTAAATACCCAAGCCTCTTAGGCTCTTATCGCCTTGGTGACAGGAATAAACAACAAGTCCTCCAAATTAGTCTGTCACAGCGAGCTACATATAATGATTATCTAGGTGCCTTCACAGCTTTTCCTTATTGAAAGGTAGTGAGTGAAGGAAGACACCAAACCATCACCTAGCCTTAACAATGCCTTTGATTAAACTCCCTAAACCTACAATAGACATGGTTAATTTAAAGCACAAATCATGAACATTACAAGACATTATTTCGGGGCCGATTCTCTATCCCCAGTGGAGTCACCAGACTGTAGGACACAGAAATCGGTGACACTATTCCAGGCTCGCAGCCCGGTCGGGAGTACGGAGTAGCCCACAGGGGAACTAAAATGGAGAAATAACATGGAGTCGCCACCCGGTGTGAACCGGGAAAATGATTTAAGGCCGCACTCACCCCTCGTAAGGGAAGACCTCAAACCATTGGGTTCGGAATGGTCCATTACTTATGTCACTTGTAATGAACGAATTTGTGCAATTTTAACCAAGTCTACGCAACATACATTTGCAAAAATAATCTACATCAAAATTCATATACGGCCTAAATCTAAGTTTGCATGCTTAAAAAAATATGTCAGGAAAGCGGTAAACACACAATTCATGAATATCTTAAATTAACACATGCAGAATAAATATGTGACCAAGGAATTTGGCCATTCTCAATGTAGGACCTCGCATACCCGGTTGGACGTATTCCATGTCAACCGAGCACGCCGTGTCCGGGATAACAAAATAAAATACAATAAAGGGTGCCCTCAGGTCTTACATTTTCAGTCGCTTTTTGGGAGTACGTTTCACGGTGCCGGAAGGGTTATCATTTCCACTATTTTTACTGGTTCAATGTTTCCGCTGTTTCCACTGGTTCACTGTTTCTATAGTTTTCTCTAATTTCACCGTTTCTGCTATTTCCACTGGTTCACTATTTCTACTGTTTTCAGTTTATTTTCACTCGCGGTTTCCGCTCGCTGTTTTCTCTGATTCACTCACCGTTTCCACTCGATGTTTTCTCTGTTTTCACAGTATTTTCCGGCTATCTCTCGGGGTTATTTTTGGTGCTAAAGGTTACTGTTTTGGAGCCGGTTTTGGGGGTAATTTGGTCATGTTTCAGAGCCAGTTTTCAGGGGCATTTGGACGTGAGTCAGGGGCTGATCTTCACGTGAGGGAAATTTTAAGGGCTTATTTATTTGTTGGTACGTGAGATGGGCTGAAGTGGACGTGAGGGCTGCATGGCTGAAGGTGGCTGGTGCGTGAAGAATGAGTCTTTAAAGGCTGCTTGTACGTGTTGGTGAGGGAAGTTTAGTCGGCAGTTTGGCTTGGACATTGGGCAGTTTATTGTTCGGTTCATGTAGGAGCTGCATGCACGGGGTTGCTGAGTATGGAGGCGTGAATGAAGGGCATTGAGCTGATACGTGAATGGGTAATGGATGCGTGGCAGTGTGTGGTCAATAGGGTTTCTTTTTGTTTTGTTGTTTCACGTGAGTGAGAGGGAAGAGAGCTACATGTGCATGAGGGCCAAAGGAGCTACGTGAATTAGGTTTTACATGTGTGGGTCAGGAGAGAAGATGCATTGCTTGTTATGTGCTGAATATGAGTCCAATGGAGGTGTCTGCTGCCGGTCTGAGAGAGAAAGGCAAGCGTAGATGATGCCGATGGACTTAAGGTTTTGTTAGAGAGAGAGGGTTGCGAAGGGTTTTACTTGTGCATCCTCTTGTGGCTCCTCCGATTAAGGTTTTTTTTTTGTTTCTTTTTTATAATGGTTGAGGTGGAGAGGGTTTGAATGGCTATTAAATTATTGGTTATTTGGTGGGGGGTTAGATAATTTATTGGGGAGGCAATTATTTAATGGAGTGAGACTTTAGGGTTTTGCTTTGTTGAATTTGTTGTTGGTTCACGTGGGATGGTTTGAAGAGAGGAGATTTGTTGCTTGACTTTTTGTGATTTGTGATTTTGTTGTTTGGCTTTTTATTGAAAAGGGATGAGAGGTGGCTAGGTTTATTTAATGGATTTGTTTTGTTTGTGTAGGATGTGAGGCATTTTGGATTATTTAATTGATTCGTGCTTTGGCTTATTTGGTTGTTTTGCTTTTAGGTTTTGTTTTGTTGTGTTTGTTTGTGACTTTTAGGTTTGGTATTTGTTGAATTTGTGATGTGGTTTATTTATTGCTCTGGTTGAATTTGTTTATGTTGAATTTGTGTGTGTGTATGTGTTCACGTGGGGTAGCATGACATTTAGGGTTTATTGTTTGTGATTTGTCTTTTTTGTTTGTGATTAATTCATTTGTTAGTTTGTTTATTTGCTTTGTGATTGTGTTTAATTTACTGAATTTTTTGTGTGCTTGTTGGTGGGTTATTTAATTGGTAAAATGGCGTGAATGGCTAAAGTGAGTGGGTGTGGATTTTGTGTATTTGTTGAATTGTTTATGTTTTGTTGAATTTGTGTGTGTGTTCACGTGAGGATCATGCATGCAAGGGTGTGGCGAGAGTTAGGGGTTTGGTTTAAGGTTCGGGCCGGGGATAAATTTTAAAGCAGAGGTCTAACGAGAAAACCCAAGGCTAAGCGAGCGAACTAAATCCAACGAGGCATTGATTCTTGAATTCTCCATTCCGACGTCCGTTTCCCGTGACTTCCGCGATTTAAAAGGTAGTGCCTCCGTTCGAGGCTCATCATCGGGACTAATATGTAAAAATGCAGTGCCTACACGTATGATATTTGCTATCAAGAGGTGGAAAAGATCTATTTGGTAGTGATATGGGCTTCCCGAAAGTTGCGTCATTACTTCTAATCCTATATGATACAAGTGGTAGCAAAGGAGAATCCCCTAAAATATTTACAGTCAGTACCTTCGCTGGTGGGGAAGTTGGGCAGGTGGTTGGTGTTGCTGACAGAGTTTGATATAAAATACCTCACCTCTAAGGTAATCAAAGGGCGAGTCGTAGCTCAATTCTTGGCATTACAACCTATAGAAGGAGATCAGTATAATTCGAATTCCCAGATGAGGAGGTTCAAGCCATAACAGTCCAGGGGTGGAAAATGCATTTCAACGGGGCGGTGAATTACAAAGGAGCTGGAATATGAATTATGATAGTAACCCCCAAAGTAGAAACCCTACCTATGGCCAAAAGGTTGACGTTCGAAGTAACCCAACAACATAGCCGAATATGAAGCATGTGTCTTTGGACTGAAAGCACTAATAGCCTTAGGAGCTAGGGGAATGGGAATTGAAGGAAGACCGGTTGAGACCCTACCTACTCCATCTCAGGAGGTTGGCACAGGCTATCCCCGACTGTAAATTCTAGCACTTTCCACGAGAAGAGAACCAAATGGAAGACGCACTAGCCACTATAGCTGCAACTTGGGAAAACTCGAAAAAAACTGGTAATGAGACCCCTTGTGCTGACAACAGCTAGCAGACCCAGTTATAAGATAGAGAGAACCTTGGAAATAGAAGTTGACGATAGGAAGCCGTGGTACTATGACATTCTGCATTATCTAGAATGTGGAGAATTCCCAGAAGGAGTTGACAAGAAAGACATAATATCCATTCAGAAATTAGCTTCCCAGTATGTGAGTTTGAGGGGAGAGCTGTACAAGAGACAAGCCAATGGCGTCCAGCTGAAATGTTTAAGTAAAGAAGAGGCTCGAAAGGTGATGGAAGAGGTGCACGCTGGAGTATGTGGACCGCACATGAATGGATTGAATTTGTCTTGTAAGATAGTGAGACATGGATTTTACTAGTCGACCATGGAAGCTGACTGTGCAAAGCTGGTGAAGCACTATCATGATTTCCAGGCACACGGTAATTTGAACCATCTATCGCCTATGGAATTGTACGGACTGTTAGAACCATGGCCTTTCTTAGTGTGGGGTATTGACATGATTGGAGAAATCAGGCCACATGCATCAAATAGACACTACTTCATAGTAGTGGCGGTACACTACTTCATAGTAGTGGCGGTAGTCATTCCGTAATGTTACGACAAAGCATATGGCCAAGTTCATAGCCCGTAATATAGTATGTCGATACAGAATGCCACATCACATAGTGACGGACAATGGAGTCCAATTTCAGGGAGAAACAAAGGCGATATTGCAGAAGTACGGGATATGACATCATAAATCATCACCTTACAGGCCACAGGCTAATGGGGTGGTGGAGGCGGCCAATAAAACCATAAAGAAAATACTAGCTAAAATGACAAAAAGTTATAAAGATTGGGCTGACAAACTGCCGTATGCCCTGTGGGGGTATAGAACTTCGGTGACAATGGCAACATGAGCCACACCCTATGCTTTGGTTTACGAGATAGAGGCAGTGTTACCAGTGGAAATAGAGATACAGTCAATGCGGGTATTAGTAGAGGCAGGATTGCCTGAGCAAGAATGGGCCTTGCAGAGGTTCGAACAACTAGCACTACTGGATAAGAAAATGATAAAGGCCTTATGCCACATGCAGCTATACCATAAAAGGTTGGCCCGGGCATTCAACAAGAAAGTGTGTCCCACCAAGATCAGAGAAGGTGATCTAGTGCTCAAGCAGTCGAAGCCACTAATAATGGACCCAAGGGGAAAGTTTAGGCCCAATTGGGAATGGCCCTACCTAGTCAAAATGATGATGGGGAATGAGGCAGTGAGACTGTCAGATTTGGAAGGGAAGGAGTTCACCGAGCCCATCAAAATGGACAGACTGAAACAATACTCTGCAAAAAAAAGGCTCGTTAGGTTGAAAATCCGCAAAGGACAGCCCAAGCAAAATATAGAGCATGTGTGAGCAAGAAAAATGGTTAATTGTAAAATCTGTGAGGAACAGTTAGCGACAGAGGTATCATTGCAATGCAGTTCATTATTTCCTACATATGTACTAAGAAGTAATGCAAACGCCTTTATTGAAACAAATGTTCAAGATGTTCATAGATTGCATAAATCCTAGCTAACCGGGAAAGATTAGAGTCAAGTAAATACAAATCACGTCTTTTGTTTCTTAGATGTTGGACCAAGGTCAGGAGATCTAGGAGAAGGAGAGTTGGGAGGCCCCAAGACAGCGACGGGCTACATTCGGCGCTGAGACCATTTGTTCTGGAAAGACAAAGGCGGCAAGACAGAGGCCCACTTTGGAAAGTGCGCTGTCCAGTGACAGGGTGATCGAGACACCTATATTATCGAGGAACCCTGGTAGGAAGATAGAACGAGCTGGAGTGTAGGCCGGGAAGGGGCACGCAATGCCCGAGGAAGTCTACGGTGACATGACTAAGACGCCACCAATGACACATCCACATGATGTTTGCAGTAGTGAGGCGCAACAGCCACTCATGCCATTCTGCATAAGAAAGGTTTTTCTTAATTAAGGCCCAAGCAAGGTGGTGACGAGGGCCATAAGAAATAAAGACAGGAGCCGGAGGAGGAACGATAAGTCTTAACTTTTCTTGTAACCAGATCTGGAAAAAAAATTTAGCTTGCTGAATTGAAAACCTGAAAAGGCGACCCAGGTAAGATAGAATAATCCGCTAAGTTGAAAATCTGAAATGACAGCTTGGGAAAAAGATAGAACGAACCTGCAAAACAAAGGGACTCCCTAGAAAACGGCTTATAGGATGGTGCTTTATCCTGTCTAAACCATGAAACATCTCGGCCAAGATAACGGGGGATGGATCATGACCACATCGAATTCCCTCGATGATGTGCAATAAACGATAGTCACCTCTCGTACTATAAGCCGCATAATTAATTGTACAAATTTTTGTTTTGGAAATATTAATTTGGGTAATTAATAATGGCATACACTTTAAATTAATTAATTGTGAAATTTGGAATTTTATAAAAAAAGGATTCTATAAAAATGATGTGATAGTATGAAAAAACATTACGATTATAGAATTTTTTTTATTTTTTAAAATTTATTATTAAAAAAAAAAAAAAAAAAACGGAAGGGGAACCGTAAACCGAACCGGAACCGACCGGTTCGATTCCGGTTCGGTTTACGGTTCCGGTTCCACACTTGTGGAACCGTGAACCGGCCGGTTCGGTTCGGTTCTGAACCGGAACCGAACCGGCGTCCAGGTCTAATAATTGGGCCTAATGGGCCTAAATTGGTTTCTTGGAAAATAAGGGTAATTCCTTAAATGGGCTTTGGTATTTGGGTTTGACCCATATTGACCAAAAGTCCATGCCTTAGAAATTAATTAAAAGCCCATTGGACTTTAAATTAAATTGATATTGGATGTTAATCGGGCTTTGAGACCCGTAACGATTATATTTGGAATCTAAGTCGTAAAGGTTCGTTAATAAAGTGTAATATTTAATTTGGAATTTGAATTAGTATTAAATACAAATTAAATTGGATTTAATGTTGTAGTTTAATTTAATTCAAGAATTCGTACTTTGAGTACTTATTCGCAAAACGAGTTTGACTCGCGCAAAATCAAATCGTTGTTTGAACATTGGATGGTCATTAAATTCATATTAATTAATTGGATTAGATTGATTGATAACATGCTTGTGTGAATACACGGTTGCGATGCATGAATAATGCTAGGCTACAGCGTAGGCTAAATAATTAATGGTCTCATCAACGATCCAAATATATACTTCAAATATTCATCTGATTCATTCGGATCATACATCGTGGCGATGTGATGATCGAATAAATAGCATCAGATGATAACCATGGAAATCCGCTAATGAAAGCATTTTCTCAGCAGAAGTTTGAGCGAACCGTACATAGTTCGGGTGTAGGACACTTGAGAGATTGGCTATAGGTCAAGTGGGGGATTGTTGGATAGTTATGACCCATAGCATCACTATTTGTACAGATCATGGTGTTGTTGTACAAATTAACTATGTGACAAAGGAAATTGCTCTTTTATCATTTGTAATTAGATTACCAAGATGTATAAATGATAGAAGGTCCATATGATTAGTTCCGGATTGATAAGATATGAGACAGTATCAATCCATGAAGGTTTAATCATTAAATATCCCTAGTCGTAGTATTATCGAGATTGGACATCGATAATGCGGAATAGACTAGTATTGCACTTGTGCGTGTTATGGGAGCATAACAACATAGGTCTCATATATTTGGGTATAGGATACTCATGCAAGTGTAATAGGAGGTTGTGTTTACCGATGGTACGGAAACAGCTTCGCTCTGGATAGACCCCTCAAAATTCCATTGGTAGTATGACTATGTGTCTATGGAAGTCCGAATCAGGGTAGGTGTATTTGGTCTTAACCTGAGACTTGCACCGCTAATACTTGCGACAATAATTATACTTTGGTTTTGGTCGTCCAGGGCTTTAACCGGTTCTGTGTACGCCTCTTCTGGGTATATTGAGAATCGTAGTGTGTTGGGTGTGATGTCGAGATGGAAGTATCACTCCAGTCATAATGGAGATGATGATCACGTAGGATACGAAACTGGTTCTCTTATATACTGCAGTCATCGGGATAATATGACTAGGTCATGATTATCCGATTATAGAGACTAGTTACCAGAGATCCGATATGTGCTTCGTACGAGGCATACACATTTCCATCCCCAGGCCTTGCATGTGACATCCGATGCTGGATTGTAATATGCAATACTACGTATACTACGCCTGATATAGATCACATATTCCAGTAAGAATATTTCTGGAGAATTGGGTAGGCACGGTGTTTTGCTAGAAGCCAACCATGTCTTGTAAATCGATAAAAATGTAGTACTAGGTACGTACGTGTTCGGATAGTCCGACGATCGGATTTACTGCCAACATATCCGGGGATCTCATGGGTCGCTCCCCGAAGATTCACCGATGACGTATGACTCGCACTTTATTAATCTGGGATTAATTATAAGAGAGAGAAAATTAATCTGGGATTACTTACGGAGATATTTTATCTGGGATAAAATATTATTTAAAGAGAGAGAACGATTAATTTGGAATTAATCGATAAAATAATATATTCGATATATTATACGAAATTGGATTTCGACGCGGAATTAAAATTAGATTTTAATTCGGGCGAACGAGTTAATTTAGAATTAATTCGTTAGCGACGTAAATAGTAATTTTGCTAGGCATAATTATTTAATTACGTCGCAATGGAAAATTCGTTTATTTGGAATTAGCGAACCCGAGCGCGGGAGTGTTTGCGGGCGCACTCGCATTGCGAATTTAAGTATGGCCCACAAGTCACATCAAGTGTCACATCACTAGTCAATCAAGTGATGGATGTCTTGTCACTTTGAGTGATTGACATCTAGTCACTATTCTTTGATTGATGGGTGTAGTTGGAGGCTTTAATGCCTAGTACCTTATTTGACTTTGGTAATTGATTTTTGTATTTGATTTTTGAAATCAAATATACACAATTCATTCTCTCTTTCCTTCTCCAACTCTCACGCCCATTTGAAAAGAAAATGAGCTCTCTCCTTATTCTTCCATGAGCGAAAGTTCAAAGGGAAGATGGTGATTTTTGTGGCAAAAATTACCAATGCTAGCACATGAAGAGTCATCCTAAGGTGATAGAGAACTAACTTGTGAGCATGAAATCACCACACAAAGCTTGGAGCTTGGAGATTCATCCATGGAGCTTGCTTGAAAATGGAGGAGAACAAGGAGCACAAAGCCGAGAACCTTGGAGGGAAAAGCTTGAAGTTTTTTGTTGTTCCTCGCATCGCCAAATCCGATCGTTGTAAGTATGATTCCGCCATGCTTTTACGAGTATTCACATATATGTTTCATTACTTGAAAATGATCATTGGGACCTAATAGAAACCCAACAGAGGCCGCTTTCAAAAAGGCGTAATCCCCATTGACTCGGTGCATGTAGCAAAGAGTAGAAAGCTGAGCCTGGTCTGGGGATGACCGGTCTACCACCCTGCGATAAAGGACACAATTAGATCTTGAGCCATGGGACCAAAGAGAACCGAGCAATCACCAGAGGAGAATTGGCAGAAGGAAACTGTAAGCAGGCAAAGGGGGCGACCAAAGCTTTTTATAGGCAAAGGGCACCAAAGGCCAAAAGGATTCCTAAATGGGTGAAGAAAACCCTCTAGCGTAAGGAATGCCTAATCAATGATGACATCAAGCCAATAGGACAAAGAAACCCCATCAGAGTAGGGAATGTATCCATGCATACATGCACACATGTCGCATATATACAATTTTTGTTTTGTGTTCACAGGCTTTGTAAAAAAAAATAGAGAAGAAGCAGCGAGGACGAAGAACTCCAGGAATGGAGAGTAACCTCGAGAATGAAGACGAGCAACTCAAAGAATAGAGAGGAACCTCACGAATGAGGAAGAGAAACTCCAAGAATGGAGAAGAACTCCGAGAATGGAGAAGAATAGGGCAACCTCGGGAATGAGGACGAAGAACTCCGGGAATGGAGAGGAACTCCGAGAATGGAGAACAACCTCGGGAATGAGGACGAGTAAAGAGCCTTGAGAATAATGAAGGAGCAGGTAAGTAAAAAATGCATGCATGACTTTGACAAGGTTGTCACTGTCACACACTGCATAAGCCCCTTCAAAGTGGGGGCGACTATAGACACTGCATTTTTGCATGAACTCGATGATGAGCCTCGTATGGAGGCACTACCTGAAAATTTGCGAAGTTGCGAAAAATGAATGCCGGAAGGAAGGAAAACCTCCAAAATTAGCCCCTCATCGAATTTGGACTCACTAGCTAGCCCCAGATTCGATCAGTCAGCTTCTACTTCAAACATTAGCCTCGGACCCACCATGCAGCCCATGCAATCGGCCCATGTAGCCCATGCAATCGGCCCATGCAACCCACGCGGCCCAAATGCCATGCACGCCAAATCCCCTCATCAAATCACTTGACAAACCTAACAAAGATTTGAAATCCATTTCTTACCAAATATGTAAGATCCTAGACCCAAACTAGAAAGGATTCTCACTTCCTAATATAAGTGATTTAAGTTTCCCTTATAAATCCCTTAAGCACCTTATATGGAAAGTGAGATCTTGACACAAAAGGGAGGATAGAGGCTGCCATAGAGAAGTTGCGACAACTTGAATAAAAAAAATAAAGAAAACCCTAGGAGGCAACAACTATAAAATAAAGGGAAGAGGACCGGGCGAAAAAAAGGAAGAAAATTGGGGACAAAAAAATGGAAAAAAAGAAAAGGAAGAGAACCGGAAAAAAAAAAGGAAAAAGGGAGAGGAAAAAAGAAGGCAACCATCACCCCCACCATCCTCATCGTCCACCAGCGATAGCAGCATGAGGAGAAATCAGCAACCAGAACGTGAGCCAAACATGGGAAGAAGGCAGACCTGGATGTGCAGACCTGGATGTGAACGGCGTGAACCAGTAAGCATCAACGTGAGAGGAACCAAAATAGAAAACCAACAGCATGGGCAAAAGGCAGAGAAGGACGTGAAACTAGCGACATTAGCGTGAGAGGAACCAGAAACAATAACCAGGAACCAGAAACAGCGAACCAACAACTAAAAAATAGAAATTGGAAAACCATTAGACGTGAGAAGGAGGAGAAACCGAGTGAGTGAGAGAATCGAAGCAAACCTTGAAACCAAACTTCGATCCTTCCGGCGACGGCCTAACGCACTTCTGTGAAAGCAACTTAAAAGGTAAGACCTGAGGGCACCCTTACCCTATTTATCTTTATAGTTTCGAACTATGCATGGCTGGCTGGACGTGAAATACGTCCAGCCGGGTATGTGAAGCCCTACATCAAAAGAATGGCCAAACCTCTGGTCACATTTCTTCTTTGGCATTTCGTCGTTTATTTTTATCTATTTATTCACTTTTATTGTTATTTTATTATTTTGCCTTTATTTTGTTGATGTTTGTTCATGTTGATGATTATCCGTATATGCATGGTTATATTTTGTTTATGTCCATTTACATTGCATTGATGATTATGTGTGTTATTATTCCTCACGGTATATCTGATGGAAACTCAGATGTAAATCTCGTAGCCGAATCCGAATGGACGGTAGTGCGGTTTATACTTGGGATACAACTCCATGTGATACTTGGGAAATATTCATATATGTGTGATTGACCCCCTTTTTGTTTGCAGTTTATCTTAATGAATCATTTGCCTTTGAATTGTTTCCTTTATGTTATTATCAATATTATTTCCATAGCCCATCACGCACGACTGTTTATTATTGACGTTTTTCCTGCTTTTGGTTGTTTATTATAATTTTCATTATCGCATCTTGTATTTATTAATTTAATATGCTTTTGGAACCACGTTATTGTGATTGTTATTTTGGTTGGGTATGTTATTACATTTTTTATTCGCTTTTATGCATGAATTGCATTAAGACTTGACTATACCATTGTGTGAACCCGTACATTATACTGGCATAAGTATGTGACCATTCTGAACCCAACGAGTGGGGCCTTAAATCTTTCCCAGTTCACACTGGGTGGCGACTCATTCATTCTCTAGTTTAGTCCAACGCGGGCTAATCCGTACTCTCTACGGGCTGCGAGCCCAACAATGTCATGGTCGCCGAACATCATAGGCTTAGCGATAAACCCCGCTTCGCTCCTACACCCTACCAACTGTCATTGGCTGGTGTAGTGGCAGAGTAGAGGCTACCGTAGGCCGGTGCATAGACAGGGAAATGAGTTTATCTTATTGGTTGAGAAAAAAGTGGAAGAAATGACTCAAAAGTAGCAATGATGATTCAGTGACATGAGCTGACATTAGGGTCGATTGTAATATTGGATTTGAGAGCCTATATAAAGGGGTAGAAGCTATATTAGAAAGGGTTAGTGTAGACAGTGTATTTTTACATGAAGCCCAATGATGAGCCTCGTATGAAGGCACTAGCCGATAAGTTGCGGAAGTCGCGGGAAACGGAAGTCGTAAGGGAAAATTCAAGGAATAAATACATCATCAATTTAATTCGTTTGTTTGGCCTCAGGTTCACTCGATTAATCCCTATTTTAAAATTTTAGCCTCGGCCCAAAACCCTCGCAATCCATCCAAGCCCATTTCACACAAAGCCCAATCCAAAAATAATTAAATCACATTTAACACATGTCACAAATTAAATTAAATCCAATCAAATCCAATTAAATCAAAATCAAATCAAATCCCCTTCCTAATTTAAATAAATCACCTACCAAATTAAAGAAATTCCCCCACCAAAAATATAAATATTCTTTCCTTAAATAAATTAATTAAATACACACATAATTACTTGATTTGTTTCCTTTTGAAAACCCATCCATAACCCTAACCTTAATCCACCACTATAAAATATAACATAATGCAAACCTTAAAACTCCTCCCTTCACGTCTTCTCTCCTTCTCCCCTTCTCACTCTACACAACTCACGACTCTCTCTCATCTCTCTCACAATACAACAAAAAACGCACAGCCTGCTCACAAATAAACAAACTGACGCCTCATCAACAAACCCTAAAGTAACCCATGACCATAAGACACACCCCTCTCCACAAACCCTTCACGTTCAACATAAAGCAACCCTCACAAACCATACACACATCACGTGAAAGCAGCCCCTCAACCCTCAACAACTACATAAAGCAACTCACGACCACTAGCAGCTGACGTACCCACCAAATATCACTCACACAGCCAACCGACTTACAAGGCATACACAATGACCTTCACGGCCAAACAACAAGCAAATAAGCCCTCACACAGCCTGCCCTCCTTCACGTCTCCCTCTCACATCATAACTCCTTCAACTCTCATGCAACTCACCTCACGTCCCTAGCAAACTGCCACTCACAAGCAGCCCCATCACTCACGCCAAACACTAACCGACATAACCAGCCACTCAATACACTCAACCGACCCCACTGATACAAACAATACAACAAAGCAGCCCACATGACCTTGACGCCCACTACCAAAACCAGTGCACCCCTGCAGACTCACAATAAACAAACCCTTCACACGACCTTGATGCAGACCCTTAGCCGTGAACCATAATCACTATAAAGAAACCCTCACGCCTTAAGACCTCACGCCGAAACTGTAGCATACATAGCCCCTGTAACTACCGTGAAACTTCCTACAAACCACAACAAAATCGTGAAGAAAATCAACTCACAAAACCTGCAAACCGTAAACCAAACAATCTCCAAAACAGTCCCAAAAATAACCCTGAAATAGTGACACGCAAATAGCAGCAAAATGGTCTGAAAATAGTGAAAAAAGATGGAGAAAACTCCAGTGAAAACAGCAAAACAGCGAAGGAAAACACCGAACCAGAAAACCAGAAAAGTTACGGAGCATTAACACTTCCGGTGACATCCCAACGCACTCCCGGGAAGCGACTTAAAAGGTAAGACCTGAGGGCACCCTTTGTTATATTTTTGTTTTGTCGTCCCCGACACGACATGCTTGGTTGGACGTGGAATAACCCTTCCGTATTTATTTTAAGTCATTTATCTTCCTTAATATTTCGTACTTAGCTTACTATTTATTGTTTCAGTTATTTATTGTTATTTCATCATATGCATTATTATATTTCACGTCTATTTTTTATTTGCATTATGTTAATAATTGCGTGCTATCTCTTGCGGTATATCATATAGAAACCTAGACGTAAATTCCGTAGCCGAATCCGAATGGACGGTATTGCGGTTTGTACTTGGGATACAACTCCATGTACCGCTTGAGAAACTTTCAAGCACGTGTTTCATTTTGTGATTTAAATCTAGGTTTATTGTTCCATTATTTATTTTCTATGCATTGTTTCTTTTCTTATGCATTGCAATCTTGATACGTTTGGGCTAATCGTGTGGGGTAAAGGTCCTCTATTCGAGGGAAATGCCTAAATGCTACCTTTACCACGATGTTTTGCTGTGTCGGACGAAGTACGTTTGATTGAACGTGAGATATGTTCAATCGGGCATATGAGGTCCCATATTATTTATTTGATTATTCATGTATTGTTGCTTGATGCACATGGGCTAATTACATTGGTTTAAAGGTCCTCAATTTGAGGGAGAAAGAGCCCAAAAGGCTACCTTTACCACAATATTTTGTCGCGCCTTTTTATTATTCCGTTATTTACTTTTCGCACATTATTTCTTTGTTTATTCATGCATTGTTGCTTGATGTGCATGGGCTAATCATGTTGGTTTAAAGGTCATCTATTTGAGGGAGAAAAAGCCTAAAAGGCTACCTTTACCACAATATTTTGCCGCGCCTTTTTTAGTTCGTTATTTAATTTTTGCATATTATTTCTTTGTTTGTTCATTGATTGTTGCTTGATGCGCATGGACTAATCACGTTGGTTTAAAGATCCTCTATTTGAGGGAGAAAAATCCTAAAAGGCTACCTTTACCATAATATTTTGCCGTGCCTTTTATCTACTTTCCGTATATTATTTCTTTGTTTATTCATGCATTGTAATCTAGTGCGCATGGGCTAATCACGTCGGATTAAAGGTCCTCCGTTTGAGGGATAAAAGCCTAAAGGCTACCTTTACCACGGTGTTTTGCCGCTCCGGATAAGGTATGCTTGATTGAATGCGAAATACGTTCATTCGGGCATACGATATCCCATATAGATATCGGCCTTGGCCGCATCCCTTTTATTTAATTACACATTGTTGTTTGATGCGCATGGGCTAATTATGTTGTTTTAAAGGTCCTCTATTTGAGGGGGAAAAAGCCTAAAAGGCTACCTTTACCACAATATTTTATCGCGCCCTTCCCCTATTGACTTTGCTATCCATCTTTGTTTTGGTTGTTGTTTTACATCTTTTCATTTACGCATTCGTTCCTTGTTTATGTTTGAGTGTTTTCTTCTAACGATATATCGGATGGAAACCCAGACATAAATTCCGTAGCCGAATCCGAATGGACGATAGTGCGGTCTGTACTTGGGATATAACTCCACGTATCGCTTGAGCAATATTCATACATGTTTCCGCGTCATTTTAGATACCACTTTGGTAATCTTGTTCGAACGCGTTATCAAAGGCTACTCGAACGCATGCATTCTGTTTACCGTTCGAACGCGTTATGAAATGCACCACAAACATTCATGCAGTGGATCAACTTCTTTTCCTCATATTTCGTGCATGTTTGCTTTTTTAAGTCATTTCTTTCGTATTACATAATTAACCATACCATTTCATTATTGACGCTTTTACCGTTATCAATTATTTATATTTCCGCATTTATTTATTTGATAGGTTCATGAGATTGTGTGCTCGCTTTTATTATTAATGCCTTTATAGTTGTTATTAGTTACACTATTACGCTTCATCGTTTAATACATTTATGTATTATGCATTTTGCCTTCATTTTTTTTATCTACGATTATGGGTGTGCAATCTTGTGTGTTGATTACAATATCTTGCATGTGTTAAATAAGACTTGGTTATACTATTGCATAAATATTTTCATTACAATTGGCATAAGTAAGGGACCATTCCGAACCCAACGGTTTGAGGTCTTCCCTTGCGAGGGGTGAGTGCGGCCTTAAATCATTTCCCAGTTCACACTGGGTGGCGACTCCATTTTATTTCTCTGGTTTAGTCCCCAGCGGGCTACTCCGTACTCCCGACCAGGCCGCGAACCCGGACAACGTCCTACACCTCTGTGGCCTATGTTCCCACAGTCTGGCGACTCCACTGGGGATAGAGAATCGACTCCGAAATAATGTCTTGTAATGTTTGTGATTTTTGCTTTAGTCAACCTTGTCTACAAGTGGGTTGGGACCAAGGTGTTGGACAAAATGACCCATAGCGTCACTATTTGCACAAATCATTGTGTTGTTGTAGCAAATTAACTATGTGACAAGGAAATTGCACTCTCATCATTTGTGATTAGATCACCTTAGATATATAAATGAAGAGAGGTCCCTGTGATTAGTTCCTGGACTGAGAATGATATGAGACAGTATCAGTAAATATCCCTAGCCGGAGTATTATCGAGACTGGACATCGATAATGCGGAATAGGCTAGTATTGCACTTGTGCGCGTTGTGAGGGCACAACGGCATAGTTCTCATATATATAAGTGTTGGAGACTTATGCAAGTGCGATAGGAGGTCGTGTTTCACCGATGGTACGGGAAACAGCTTCGCTCTGGATGGACCCTCCGGAATCCCATTGGTATTATGACTATGTGTCTATGGGAGGCCGAAATCAAGGTAGGTGTGTATAGTCTTAACCTGAGACTTACATCGCTAATACTTACGATAATCGATAGACTTTGGTCTTGGTGGTACAGGCTTTAAACGGTTCTGCGTACACCACTTCTGGGTTTATCAGAGAGTCGTAGTGTATTGGATGTGATGTCAAGACGGAAGTATCACTCCAGTCATAGTGGAGATGATGTCACGCAGGATACGGTATTAGTGCTCTTAAGTGCTGCGCGGCCATCGGGATATTATGACAAGGTCATGTATATCCGATTATAGAGACTAGTTACCAGACATTCGACATGTGCTTCGTACGGGGCAGACACTTATCCAGCCCCAGGCCTAGCACGTGACTATCCGATACTGGACCGATACGCACAATAAAATCGTATACTACGCTTGATACAGATCTTAATATTCTTAAATGGATATGTCTGGAGAATTGGGAAGACTTGGTGCTTTGCTAGGAGTCGACCTTGTCTCGTAAATCGGTAAAACGTAGTACTTGGTACGTACGTGATTCGGATACTCCGACGACCGTATTTACTGCCAACTTATCCGGAGATCTCATGGGTCGCTTCCCGATAATCCACCGATGACGCACAACTCGCACTCTTGAATAATCTGGGATTATATAGAAGAGAGAGAAAATTAATCTAGGATTAATAACGGAGATATTTTATCTAGGATAAAATATCGTCTAGAGAGAGATAACGATTAATTTGGAATTAATCGGTAAATTAATATATTCGATATATTAAATGAAATTAGATTTCGACGCGGAATTAAAATTAGATTTTAATTCGGGCGAACGAATTAATTTAGAATTAATTCGTTAGCGACGTGAATAGTGAATTCGCTAGGCGTAATCATTTAATTACGACGCAACGGAAAAATCGTTAATTTAGAATTAGCGAACCCGAGCCCGAGTGTGATTGCGAGCGCATTCGTATCTCGAATTCGAGTGCGGCACGCAAGTCACGTCAAGTGTCAAATCATTAGTCGCATCAAGCGTCAAATCGATAGTCACTTCAAGCGTCAAATCACTTGTCACTTTGAGTGATATGACTTGACAACTTGAAAGACTTGATATGACTTGATGGACATTGATATTGGAGTGTGGAACACTCAAGCTTATTACATTCAATTTCTTTGACTTTTTGAAAGTTAAATTAATTGGTAAATCATTTAATATTTTTGGAAAATATATAAACAAAATGATTTACAACTTTGGTAATAACTTAACACATTTCTTTCTCTCTCATTTTGCTCTCTTCTTCTCTCACGCCCAAGCTTAAAAGCTCACTGGTTTTGAACCATTTTGGCGTGACTTTGAGGGAAGCAAGAGTTGGGTTTTCATGGTGAAAATCCAAGTGCTAGCACACTACGAGTCTTGCGAAGGTGGTAGGGAGGTTCACCCATGAGCCGGGATCCTTCGGACGAGGCTTGGAGCTCCGTTTTGCATCTCAAAATTTCTGTTTTGCGAGGCAGTTCACTGCTGCAGTTCAGGCGTGAAAACAGTGGGCTTTTTGGCTTGATTCGTCTCCAAATCGACTCAACCGACCGATGTAAGTATTCCGCTATCTTCGTTGGTGTGTTCACACAATATTTTCATGTCTTGTATGATCTTGGGACCTAGATTAAAACCAACAATGGCATCAAGAGCCTAGGTTCAAGCATGAAACTTTTAGGGTTAAAATTGGGTATTTTGTATTTGAGCATGATTTGATTGAATTGGATGATTGAGCATGCTTAGTATATGTAATATTGAAGATTGATTTGATCAATTTCAAGAAAAAATGTTTAGAACAATTTTCCCCAATTATTTCATCTTGGCCGAAAGGGTGTAGTATTTTGGATTCTTGGAATTTTGATTTTTGATTCATTTGATGAGTTGGAATCTATTAGGTTGATGTTAATTTGAATCGAATTGGATTGGATTTCGAATTGGACAAAAACCCCAAAATTTTCACCTTGGCCGAATTGGAATTATTGCCCTAATGTCTTGGTAATTTTGATTTTGTAACATTGGATGTGTATGAAATCAAATTGGATGGTGATTTAATGTCGATTGTGGGTTCGATTGGATCGAAACCGAATCGGACACAAAATCCCTCCTTGGCCGAGAGCATTAAAAGCATGTAATGGGTTTGATTTTTCATTTTGTGTGTTGGACATATGATAATGAATTGAGTATGATTAATTGGACTAATTTAGTGTTTTGGAAATGTTGATTTAGTTGATTAATCATATAATGCACTTTAGGTAATTAAATTGCTAAATTGGATTTATGTAATTTAATTATTTGAGGCCTTAAATTGGATTTGGGCTTCTAATGTTGTATTTGGGCCTATTGGGCTTGATTTTATCAAGTTGGGTTTAGGCCAAATGGATTGGATCCAATTGGGCCCAAAACCTTAACCATAAAGCCCAAATGCCCTTTAAAGATCAATTGGGCCTAATGGGCCAAGATTGATTTATGGGCTTATGGGGTAAATCCCGGATTGGACTTTGGTTATCGGTTTGACCCGAGTTGACCAAAAGTCCACGCCTTAAGAAATCAATTAAAAGCCCATTGGACTTTAATTGAATAAAAGTTAATATTTGATGGAATTGAATAATGAATTAGTATTTTAAATACATGTTAAATTTGATTTAATGATGTAGTTTAATTTAATTCATGAATTCGTACTTTAAGTACTTATTCGCAAAAACGAGTTTGACTCGAACAAAATCAAATCGTTGTTTGAACATTGGATGATCACTTAATTATCAGATTAATTAATTTGATTAGATTGATTGATAGCATGCTTATGTGTGTGAATACGTGGTTGTGTTGAATGAATAATGTATATCGGATGGATATTAGATGGGTGGGCAATTTTAGAAATTGTTGTAATAAATTCGATTTATTAAATTGGACCTGCGTGTCCACCTTATCACCTCTATTCTCTTTGTATTCTCTTCTCACCTATTCCCCTCCATGTAAATGAGGTTTCTTTAGAAGTGTAGTGTAACGGGTAGAAGTAATACAAGTGCTAGCTTGAGTGAGAAAGGGAGAGATTTGATCTAGGATCAATGTGTTAAGTATCCATCCGCATATCATTATTATTTATTTCATACTCGCTTTATTATGTATTTAGAATGCATGTTTAAGGGTGTATGATGATGAGACCTTAACAAAGATAATTAAATTGGTAGCCAATTTGCACGCGAAAAACCCTCGTTAAATATCAAGCGTTTATTTTCCTTCCATTGAGTGATTCTTACTCAAGATCCGAGATTGGCAGGGGTTGTTGGCCAAAGTCAAGCCCTTGTCCGTCAAAGATGTGTTTTAATCACGAGGCTTTGTTCCATATCGGTGTCGTGTCCAAGTTGTGGTTTGTTGGCCAAAGTCAAGACCACTTCTTGTCCATTGACATTGATTACGAAGCTTCCATGTCAATGGGTCCGCGCTTGACTGGGATCACTAGGTTTGTTGTGCCAAAGCCAAGGCCTAGTTGATTCAGAGGAAAAAGGTTAGGGTATACATTCGATGTATAGGCATATATAAGATATATGTTTGGGACTTGGATGTCCACCTACTGGATCTAGGAGTTGGATGAGATCCAATTGATCTTCGAGATCTACCTAGTTAATTATCATACAATTTGTTGGCCAAAGTCAAGATTGTGTGATATTTAACGGGATCCTAGCCCACTAGGAAACACGGTTTCCCGAGTACTCGACAGAGGGTTAGAGGCTCGACGAAAAATAGTGGGAGGCAAGTATTGAATTTGCAACATTCGTTCGAATACTCGCTAAACGCGCTCATCTATTTTACTCGTCATATTAATCAAAAGTATTAGTTGGACTAATATTTTATGTTGTTTTAAAAATATATATAGTTGGACTATATACAAACTCATTCAATATATAGTTGATTTTATAATTGGATTATAGTAATCAATATAATTGAATTAAAATGATAGTTGATTTTATAATTAGATTATAGTAATCAATATTAAAATTATAGTTGATTAAATAATTGGATTATTGTAATCATTATAATAAATAGTACCTTATTAAAATTGATTAAATAGTTGGACTATTGAAATCAAGAAAGAATTGAAAAGTTGAATATTTAAAATATATAATCCTTGGATTAAATGTTTTAAATGATTTAATTTTATTGGGAATTAATAATAGGTTACTTTATTGGATAAAATAACTTGTTATATCTAGCCCATAATTAAGCAAATAAGTAGAGCATAAAATCTTTGGAAGATTTATGTGATGATGACTTTAGTGCTTAATTAATATACTTATCATAAATCTATCTTTAGATTTAAAAGTATTAAATTGCAATTAATAATTCTTAGAGAATTGATTTGACTATTCTAAAGGTGAAAAGTCAAAGTTTGCAATTGGGCGTGTTGCACAAGGTGCACATCATTTCGATATTCCAAAACCCAAGGCTTGGCCAAAGGTTTGTGAAATATTGAAAAGATAATTGACATATCCCAAAGTGACTACCATTTGGATATGGAAGACACGAAGGAATTAAAGAAAGGGCGAGGCTCTAACTTTAAAATATTTGTCAAAGTTATGTTCACTACTAGTATTGAAATTGGATTTTAAATACTTAGTGTGGTACATAAAATATATGTATTGATGTTCAGAATCCGCTATGAGCTGGATACTGACTTCAAGCCGAGATTTCTCTGCAAATCGGAAACGGGACGAAAGTCGCTGTTTCGACCGTAGATACCTAAGTTTAGGAACTACCCTTTGGGTATGTACTTAAATTAGGAACTGTTATAATGTAACTAGTTTGACTAGAGACATTATCTCTATATCAATGTTTAATCCGTTGCGGATAAACCTTTATATTCTAGAACACTAAAGTGTTTTATTATATAAAGATGATACTGAGATAAACACATTAGATGTAAATAACAGAATTTATATTTTGAATATAATAAAATCTCAAACATATAAAAATGACAAATAAATAGCTCAAATTGATTTGATCAATAGAGACTTATTTGTGGCATTGTTGTCTAGGACACAATTAAACGAGACTCGTATATCCACACTTTTGAAGAGTGGGTACTAGGACTGATTTGACTATTCAAATAAGGTCTGCGAATCTAGTTTATTAGGTAAAGTACCTAAAATACTATTTACTTGGTAATAGTAAAAAGGGCCACCGATCTGTTAGCCCTATTCATGGTGAAGTAAGTGGGCCCATATCTAGCTAGACTAGATGTGAACATGAATATTTCGTGACCTTGACGGATGTAGCATCACGTTGTGGTTATGTGTTTCTTTTGAAGAACACAAATCGGAAACTTTAGAGTTTCGACACGAAATAGAAAAACAGATCGGCTATAGTATTATTCCGCCACGGTAAGACCGTAATGGAAAATACTTAAGCAGTAAGTTTCATATGTACATGAAAGAGTACGGTATTCTTTCATATGAGGACTCCTCACGAGACACGTCAGTTAGACGGTGTGTCCGAACTAAAACCGAATTTTGTTGGACATGATAAGGTTTATCACGAGTCGCTCTGAGCTACTGTTTCCTTCAATTGGATATGTATTAACAGTGCAAAACTTATTTAGAATAAGGTTCCATATAAATCTGTTTGACAGATGTCATATAGGATATGAACAGGGAAGAAACGAGGTTTCTCACTCCTAATAATTTGGGTATGCCAGGCATAATGTTTGGATGATACCAAACTAAAAGACCCAAATTGGATAAGTGCCAATATAGGTTATCCTAAGGGAAACCATAAGTATAGTACTTATAAATCTCACATGAGAACAATATGATTGTTGCTCACCATGCGGTTTTCCTGAGAGGAATACCGATATGCAGTGGTCAGTGGGAGGATAGTGATACTCGATGAAAATCAGAGTAATACTGTTCAAGGCACGAAGTCCTTAATGGAACACAAACAGTTCATCAATAATGAATCTGTACCATTAATCTTCGAATACACAAGAACTGAGTAGATCAGATAGTGTCAGAAAACAACCTAGGGTATGGGTTTCTGATCTAACCTCATAAAGATGTCAATCTTATGAAGGTATATCCACCGACTACGTTTTGAGGAAGTGATACGAGGTATCGACTCCCTATTATGGCAAAGTGCCATGAGTCCGAAATGGATTCCATGTATAACAACTATTTTGGATACTAGTTGTTGTACCACAAGGCATTGTGCCTATTGGTACACTAAACGTCTTCAAGGAAGACATACATGGAAGGCAACATACCAACGTACAAAGCTGGGCTTTTGACGGAAAGGTATCGTTATCAACATTGTGTTAATAACGGTTCAACCTTTTACCTGTTGCCATGGTAAATCCATTTTGAAGATGCTTGTAGATAAACTGTATATTTCATTTATGAAATGTGTCAGTTGCAGATCAAAATCGCTTTCCTGAAAAGGAAACCTTTTGGAGGATGTTTACAACATCCTGACGATTTTGTATAACCAACAAACCAGGTTTGCGGGTTATTCGATCCATGTTTGGATTGAAGCAAGCATAAGGTTCTTGGAACTGTCGTTTTGAAATAATCATAATGGTTTATGATTTGAATCAAAACGAAATAATTCTTGTGTATATAAGGAGGTTAGTGGGAGAGGGCACTGACAATGAAATTCCCATATAGCAATTGGTGAAAGCTTGGCTTTCATAGATATTCTTTCAATAGAAATTCTCCGTAGAATTCTGGGGAGAGTAACAACCTTTATTCAAGGAATAAAGATCTACTGGGATAGATTTGGAGTTTGTTAACACTCTCTGGGAAATTGTACATTTAAAATGTACTTGTATTGGTGTCTCATACGCTTCGAGCATATGGAGTCACAATCGGGTCAATCCAAGTGATAGTCACTGGATTGAAGTTAAGAACATCTGTTAGTATCTTAGAGAACTAAAGATGCTGTCTTAAACTGGAGAAGGAGAACTTGAAGTGACTGGGATCACTGCTGCAAGTTTCCAAACAATTAAATACTACGGTACTATAAAGTTTGAATAACGGGACAGTGAGCTGGAAAAATTCCGAGCAAGATAACTGTTGCCGAATAAACAACAAATGTGGATTATTGCTGCAGCTGAGGCAGCAATAGAAGCCATTTGGATCGAAAATAAATCTAATTAGATTAGATATAGTTCTTTTAGCAGCTGAGCTAGGCGTCAGCACAGGCTAAGGAATTAAAGGTCTCATCGACGATCCAGATATATACTTCTATATCATCTGATTCGTTCGGATCATACATCGTGGCGATGTGATGATCGTGTAAATCGCGTCAGACGATTATCAAACAAATCCGCTGACGAAAATCTTTCCTCAGCAATTTGAGCGAACCGTACATAGTTCGGGTGTGGGACACTTGAGTGACTGGCTATGTGCCAAGTGGGAGATTGTTGGACAAAATGACCCATAGCGTCACTATTTGCACAGATCATTGTGTTGTTGTAGCAAATTAACTATGTGACAAGGAAATTGCACTCTCATCATTTGTGATTAGATCACCTTAGATATATAAATGAAGAGAGGTCCCTGTGATTAGTTCCTGGACTGAGAATGATATGAGACAGTATCAGTCCCCGAAGGATTAATCATTAAATATCCCTAGCCGGAGTATTATCGAGACTGGACATCGATAATGCGGAATAGGCTAGTATTGCACTTGTGCGCGTGTGAGGGAGGGCACAAGCATAGTTCTCATATATATAAGTGTTGGAGACTTATGCAAGTGCGATAGGAGGTCGTGTTTCACCGATGGTACGGGAAACAGCTTCGCTCTGGATGGACCCTTCGGAATCCCATTGGTATTATGACTATGTGTCTATGGGAGGCCGAAATCAAGGTAGGTGTGTATAGTCTTAACCTGAGACTTACATCGCTAATACTTACGATAATCGATAGACTCTGGTCTTGGTGGTACAGGCTTTAACCGGTTCTGCGTACACCACTTCTGGGTTATCAGAGAGTCGTAGTGTATTGGATGTGATGTCAAGACGGAAGTATCACTCCAGTCATATGGAGATGATGTCACGCAGGATACGGTATTAGTGCTCTTAAGTGCTGCGCGGCCATCGGGATATTATGACAAGGTCATGTATATCCGATTATAGAGACTAGTTACCAGACATCCGACATGTGCTTCGTACGGGGCATACACTTATCCAGCCCCAGGCCTAGCACGTGACTATCCGATACTGGACCGATACGCACAATACAATCGTATACTACGCTTGATACAGATCTTAATATTCTTAAATGGATATGTCCGGAGAATTGGGAAGACTTGGTGCTTTGCTAGGAGTCGACCTTGTCTCGTAAATCGGTTAAAACGTAGTACTTGGTACGTACGTGATTCGGATACTCCGACGACCGTATTTACTGCCAACTTATCCGGAGATCTCATGGGTCGCTTCCCGATAATCCACCGATGACGCACAACTCGCACTCTTGAATAATCTGGGATTATATAAAGAGAGAGAAAATTAATCTAGGATTAATAACGGAGATATTTTATCTAGGATAAAATATCGTCTAGAGAGAGATAACGATTAATTTGGAATTAATCGGTAAATTAATATATTCGATATATTAAATGAAATTAGATTTCGACGCGGAATTAAAATTAGATTTTAATTCGGGCGAACGAATTAATTTAGAATTAATTCGTTAGCGACGTGAATAGTGAATTCGCTAGGCGTAATCATTTAATTACGACGCAACGGAAAAATCGTTAATTTAGAATTAGCGAACCCGAGCCCGAGTGTGATTGCGAGCGCATTCGTATCTCGAATTCGAGTGCGGCACGCAAGTCACGTCAAGCGTCAAATCATTAGTCGCATCAAGCGTCAAATCGATAGTCACTTCAAGCGTCAAATCACTTGTCACTTTGAGTGATATGACTTGACAACTTGAAAGACTTGATATGACTTGATGGACATTGATATTGGAGTGTGGAACACTCAAGCTTATTACATTCAATTTCTTTGACTTTTTGAAAGTTAAATTAATTGGTAAATCATTTAATATTTTTGGAAAATATATAAACAAAATGATTTACAACTTTGGTAATAACTTAACACATTTCTTTCTCTCTCATTTTGCTCTCTTCTTCTCTCACGCCCAAGCTTAAAAGCTCACTGGTTTTGAACCATTTTGGCGTGACTTTGAGTGAAGCAAGAGTTGGGTTTTCATGGTGAAAATCCAAGTGCTAGCACACTACGAGTCTTGCGAAGGTGGTAGGGAGGTTCACCCATGAGCCGGGATCCTTCGGACGAGGCTTGGAGCTCCGTTTTGCATCTCAAAATTTCTGTTTTGCGAGGCAGTTCACTGCTGCAGTTCAGGCGTGAAAACAGTGGGCTTTTTGGCTTGATTCGTCTCCAAATCGACTCAACCGACCGATGTAAGTATTCCGCTATCTTCGTTGGTGTGTTCACACAATATTTTCATGTCTTGTATGATCTTGGGACCTAGATTAAAACCAACACAAGGGGTTAATAAGACTTTCCAAACTAAAGTTGATTTAACCAAAGGTATTATTAGAGTTAGATAATGATTTGGTGTCCTCCTTCACTCATTACCTTTTTATAGCCAAAAGGAAAAGTGTTAGACAATTATGACCCATAGTGTCACTATTTGTAAAAGACATTGTGGTTTTTGTACAAATTAATTATGTAGCAATGGAAATTACATTTTATCATTTTGTAATTTGATTACTTAAATATATAAATGATAAAAGTCCTTATGATTAGTTCCAGATTATAAGATACGAGACAATATCAATCCATAAAGGTTTAATCATTAAATTTCCATAGTCGTAGTATTATCGAGACTGGACATCGATAATGCGGAATAGACTAGTATTGCACTTGTGCGTGTTATGGAAGCGTAACGGTATAGTTCTCATATATTTAAGTATTGGATACTTATGCAAGTGTGATAGGAGGTTGTATTTACCGATGGTACGGAAACAGCTTCGCTCTGGATAGACCCCGCGGAATCCCATTGGTAGTATGACTATGTGTCTATGAGAGTCCGCATCAGGGTAGGTGTATTTGGTCTTAACCTGAGACTTGCATCGCTAGTACTTGCGACAATCACAACGCTTTGGTTTTGGTCGTCCAGGACTTTAACAGGTTCTGTGTACGCCTCTTCTGGGTTTATTGAGAATCGTAGTGTATTAGGTATGATGTCAAGATGAAAGTATCACTTCAGTCATAAGGAGATGATGATCACACATGGATACAGAACTGGTACTTTAAATTGGTTGCAACCATCGGGATAATATGACATGGTCATGATTATCCGATTAAGAGACTAGTTGCTTGTAATCCGATATATGCTTCGTACGGGGCAACACTATTCCAGCCCTAGGCCTTGCATGTGACATCCGATACTGGATCGTAATACGCAATACTACTTATACTACGCCTGATAAAGATTATATATTCCATTAAGAATATTTCTGGAGAATTGGGTAGGCACGGTGCTTTGCTAGAAGCCAACCATGTCTCGTAAATCGGTAAAAATATAGTACGAGGTACGTACGTGTTCAGATAGTTCGACGACCGGATTTACTGCCAACATATCCAGGGATCTCTTGGGTCGCTTCCTGAAGATTCACCGATGACGTATGATTCGAGCATAATTAATGTGAGATTAATTACGGAGAGATTTTATCTAGGATAAAATACTATTTTAAAAGAGAGAACGATTAATTTGGAATTAATCGATAAAATAATATATTCGATATATTAAACAAAATTAGATTTCGACGTGGAATTAAATTTGGATTTTAATTCGGGCAAACAAATTAATTTAGAATTAATTCACGAGCGACGTGAATAGTAATTTTACTTGGCATAATTATTTAATTAAATTTGATTTTATTACGTCGCAACCGAAAATTCATTAATTCGGAATTAGTGAACCCGAGCCCGGGATGTGTTGCGGGCCCACTCGGATTTTGAATCAAGTGGGGCCCACAAGTCACATCACAAGTCACATCACTTGTCACTTTAGTTGATGGGTTTTGGTGAAGTTAATGAAGACTTGTTCAACACACTTCCTAAAGTTGATGGCTTGATTGACTAATACCAAATGTTTGGTATATGATTATTAGATTTTTGAAATCAAAACACAAGTCAACAAGATCATCTTCACATCATCTCCTATCTCTTTCAAGATCACGGTAATGAGCATTTTTTTTCTCCTAAAATTTTCTTCATTGTTGTGACTCTCCAAAGGAAATTAGAAAGTTTGTAGCAAAGTTTCTAAGTTTCTAGTACATCAAGGAATCATCCAAGGTGATAGGGAAACCATCCCAAAAGCTTGGAATCAAAGGACAAAGCTTGGAGCTTGGATCTCGAAGCTTGGTCGAAAACTTGGAGAATTTTTTTTTTTTATGTTTGACGCATCCTAAATTTGTTCTTTGTAAGTATGATTCCGCCATACTTCTTTATGTATTCACTTTATTTTCATTGCTTATATTGATCTTGGCATGTCTTAGAGACCAACAATGGTATCAGAGCCTTGAATAAGCATGAAATATACTTAGGGTTTATATATTAAAATTTGGGTAAATTTGATTTGAGCATGATTTGATCAAATTGTTTGTTTGAGTATGCTTGTATGTTAATAACTTGGAGTTATGCATGATCAATTTGAAGAGTATTGAATTGGATTAATTTTATGCATGATGGCCGAATGTATGATAATCCCTAAGTCATGGTATTTTTTTGATCTTTTGATCATTGGATGAGTTTAAAGACTTGGGATAAATTGATTAATGATTTAATTGGATTGAAATCGAAATCGGTTTAAAAATCCCTCAAATGCCGTGAGCTTCAAAGCATGAAATGAGATGATTTTTTGTTTCAATAATGTTGGACATGTGTTGAACAAATTAAAACATGATTAATTAATTAAATTGATTTTTTGGAAATGTTAATTTAGATAATTAATTAATGTAATACACTTTAATTAATTAAATTATGAAATTTGGAATTTTAAAATTTAATTAGTTGGGCTTAATTTAGAATTGGGCTTTAAATGTTGTATTTGGGCATAATTGGCTTGGTTGGGCCAAGTTGGTTTAGGACAATTGGATTGGATCCAAATTGGGCCTAAATCATTCCATTAAGTCCAAATATGACAAATGGGCCTTTTATGTTTAATTGGGCCTTATGGGCCTAAATTGGTTTCTTGGCAAATATGGTGATTCCTTAATTCGGCTTTGGTATTTGGGTTTGACCCATATTGACCAAAGTCCATGCCTTAAGAAATTAATTGAAAGCTCATTGGACTTTAATTAAACAACATTGGATGTTAATTGGGCTTTGAGACCCATTTAGATTAGATTTGGAATCTAAGTCGTAAAGGCACATTAAAAAGTGTAGTTATTTAATTTGGAATTAAATATATAGAATTAGTATTGAATACGAATTAAATTAGATTTAAATTGTAGTTCGATATAATTCAAGAATTCGTACTTTGAGTACTTATTCTCAAACGAGTTGGACTCGCGCAAAATCAAATCGTTGTTTGAATATTGGATGATCACTTTATTCAAGATTAATTAATTGGATTAGATTGATTGAATAACATGCTTTGTGTGAATACATGGATGTGTTGAATGAATAATGTATATCAGATGGATATTAGAAGGGAAAGGGCAATTTTGGAAATTGTTGTAAATTTATAATTTATTAAATTGGACCTGCGTGTCCAGCCTTATCTCTCTTGATTCTTTGTAATTCTCTTCTCACCTAATTCCCCTCAATGTTAATGAAGTTTCTTTCATTGTATTATGTAATTGGGTAGAAGTAAGAATAGTGCTAGCCGGGGAGAGGAAATGGAGTGATTTGTTCTAGGAACAATCTGTAAGATATCCATTAGCATATCATTATTAATTTATTTTCGCGCCTTATTATGCTTTTAGAATGCATGCTTAAGGGTGTATGATGAGACCTAACAAAGATAATAAATTGGTTGCCAATTTACGCGAAAAAACCCTCAATAAATATTAAGCGTTTTCCTTCCATTGAGTGATTCTTACTCAAGATCCAAGATTGGCACTGGTTTGTTGGCCAAAGTCAAGACCTTTGTCCATCGCGGATGTGTTTGAATCATGAAGGCTTTGTTCCATATCGTATGTCTTGTCCAAGTTGTGATTTGTTGGCCAAAGTCAATATCACTTCTTGTCCATCGACATCGATTACGAAGCTTTCCAAAGTCAATGGGTTCCGCTTAACTGGAATCATTAAGCTTGTTGTGCCAAAGCCAATGCTTAGTTGATTCAGAGGAAAAAGGTTAGGAAAATATATTGGATATATTGGCATATATATTGTATATATGTTTCGGACTTGGAGGTCCACCTACTGGATCTAGGAATTGGATGAGATCCAATTGATATTGGAGATCTACCTAGTTAAATATCATACAGCTTGTTGGCCAAAGTCAAGGTTGTGTGTTATTTAACGGGATCCTAGCCCACTAGGAAACTAGGTTTCCCGAGTACTCAACAGAGGGTTAAGGCTCGCCGAAAAATAGTGGGAGGCTAGTATTGAATTTGCAATTTCGTTCAAATACTTAGCTTTACGCGCTTTCAAAATTATTTCGTCAATTATTTTATTAGTTGGACTAATATATTATTATTTTTCTTGTAATAGTTAGACTGTACCCATACATCGTTAATCGAATAGTTGGACTATTGCGATTAAGATGACAATAAAGTTAAGCATTATGGATATTGTCATGGGCGACAACGTCTTTAATGGCACAAACTTTCAAGACTGGGATATGAATCTCAGAATTGTTATGGGATCCGAGAAGTTACTCTACACTATAGAGTGACCTCTTGGGCCTAAGCCCCGACCTGATCAGTTGCTTGAGCTAGAGCTTTGGAAGACTTATAACGATGACAACGCGACTGCTCAATCGGTAATGTTTGCCGCTATGACTCCGCAATTCCATCATCAAAACAAGGGATTGGATCCCTATGAGATGATGGCGAAGTTGCATGATCTTCACTGATCTAACCTTAGATCGCAAAGATATGAGTTGCAGAAGAAGCTCTTCCGCGCTCGCATGTCAGAGGGTAAATGACTATTGTGGTTTTTGTACAAATTAATTATGTAGCAATGGAAATTGCATTTTATCATTTTGTAATTTGATTACTTAAATATATAAATGATCAAAGTCCTTATGATTAGTTCCAGATTATAAGATACGAGACAATATCAATCCATAAAGGTTTAATCATTAAATATCCCTAGTCGTAGTATTATCGAGACTGGACATCAATAATGCGAAATAGACTAGTATTGCACTTGTGCGTGTTATGGAAGCGTAACGACATAGTTCTCATATATTTAAGTATTGGATACTTATGCAAGTGTGATAGGAGGTTGTGTTTACCGATGGTACGGAAACAGCTTTGCTCTGGATAGATCCCGCGGAATCCCATTGGTAGTATGACTATGTGTCTATGGGAGTCCGCATCAGGGTATATGTATTTGGTCTTAACCTGAGACTTACATCGCTAGTACTTGCGACAATCAATACGCTTTGGTTTTGGTCGTCCCGGACTTTAACAGGTTCGGTGTACGCCTCTTCTGGGTTTATTGAGAATCATAGTGTATTGGGTGTGATGTCAAGATGGAAGTATCACTTCAGTCATATGGAGATGATGATCACGCAGGGATACATAACTAGTACTCTAAATTGGTTGCAACCATCGGGATAAAATATGCTAGAAGCATGAGTTCGATATCCGCATTGGCTTTCATCAAGAAAGAATACGCCTTGTTACGACATATTTGTATACTTTTGGACGCTTCTAAGTTTATCGCCATGACCACAGTCGCCGAAAGCCCAATTCGTCATTTCTAGACAATGGCAAGATCCCATAATCGGCTTAGTCCATATTGTAAATGGGCGGTCTTTGTCTTTTACCGATGGAAAGGGATAGAAGTAGCCAAGGTTCACCCCGTAGCATAGGAGAGAACGATTTTGTGTACCCCACATTGGTGCATAAAATGAGCCATACCTAGGATAGAAATGGGCTTACCACGAGTATGGGAGGAATAAGGTCGGAAGGATATATGCTGCTTTGATGACCACATACATCTTATATATCTCATGCATCGCACGCATACACGCATCATGCTAACTCATAGTTTTAAAAGCCATAATAGATATCTGTTGGGTTAGAGAAAAATGAAGGCTCATTAAAAAACAGTTAGCAAACATGAGTGAGTCAGATAATGAGGTTTCCCGGATGGATCAATTAGAGACCAACATCACTAAGATTACTGAGCAGTTGTAAGCTTTAGCCACCGCTGTGGCCAGTTTGGCAGTGCCCCGCGCAGAGGGAATAGAAAACAATGAGAATGTCAGGCGTGAAGAGCCTCCGAATAGGGTGAGTGATGAGATCCCGACTTTTGATGATGACATGGCAGAGTATGCCATAGGAAAGGTAGCCGGGTCTCAGGCAGAATTGAAGAAACTCAGGGATCAGGTAGAGTCAGTTACACGTAAGATGTGGGGTAAGCATGAGGACATACTAGACTACGAGGCGATGACTTTCGAGGAGCAGTTGCCTTCTCAGGTTAAGATGCCCGACATAGCTAAGTTCAACGGGAACGGGGATCCGAGGGTCCATATCCGACATTATGTTTCTGTGATGAGTTTGGTGGGTCTGTCGAAGCGTCAGGTTCAGAAGATGTTTGGGATGTCGCTTGAGGGGGCACCCATGGTGTGGTATCATGGCCTTGAGAGGAAGGTCAATGATGATTTGAGGGCATTGGCGGAGGCCTTTCTGAACCAGTTTGTCACGGATTTGGAGATCGACTTTTCGCTTCACGACTTGGAGAATACCAAACAGAAGCTAGATGAGAGTTCAAGGATTATGTAGATCGCTGGAGAAGCCAGCTCTTGAAAATACAGACTCGACCCTCGGAGAAGGACCAGATCAATATGATCATCCAGGGAACTAAGCCCTCTATTTATGGCAAGCTGGGGAGGATGACCTTTATGATCGGTGATTTTTGACAGTTGAGGGAGACTGTTATGGACATTGAGGAGGAAGAAGCTGAGAATAGGAAGTTCTATGGCCAGAATAGAAGGGCTATTGGGGGGCCTTCTGAGACCAAGCCCGCTACTGCTGAGGTCGCTACCATAAAAAATAGACGATTCTCCAACCTTGGTAAACCTTTGTCAAAGGTGTTTGAAAAGCTGAAAATGTAAGGACTCCTAAAACCTTTAGAACCTAGACCATTTCCAAACCATGTGCCACCTCACCTGAACCTAAACCTATACTGTTACTTCCATCAAGAAAAAAGCCATGACACCGACAACTGCACCCGCCTTAGGCATGAGATCCAAAACCTCATTGACGCTCATAAAATACCCGATCCAGAAAAAGAACAACCCAACACACACAAAAACCCTCTACCTAACTACCACTCTATTCCACCACCCACCTACATGATCAACTCCGGCCTACCTGAAACCTTTGTCCTCCAAACTCTCAACCACCAAGCTTCTTGCATGGGTATAGGGGATGGCAGCAGTGAAGAACCATAGGCTGAGGAAGAAGACAAAGCTACAGACGATGAAGATGTTTTCTCTGGTTTATTTGATTGCAATCCTGCATTTTTAATAATAAAGACATTGATTTTTGCCTACTTGTTCGATTTTTTTCCTCAATAGTTAAGCGTGAGTCCGATGATGAAATTGTTTGGTTTAAGGTGAAACCTTGGAAACGATAAGTGCGAGAGGTACTCTCATCCGATATTTTGAGTAGTTGATCTTGACTAGACTCGCGAGAACTTAATTATAGGATCTTAGCAGTGAAAGCCTGAGTAGTCGACAAGGTGACTAGTTGAAGAGATTGTGGATCGATGAATGACCGTTCGCTTAGATGTCCATCATGACTACTTGTGTTACGATATGTGGTATGGTTGGATACAAAAGAAAAGTCTGCAAAGTAGAAAATATAAACCACCTATAACCGATAAGCGTGAAGCTACCCATGGGCGAGTATTAGGACCACCATGAGGAGAAATGCTACCTTAAAGGGTAGATGTGTTGAAAAAAAATGAATGATGATGAGGGGACGAAAGAAAAGAAAAAGAAAACCATATAATATTGAGTACGAGGAAGTAATTGTAGAGCATGATCAAGACATCAGGTTGGTTTGACCCATTGATCCCATTCTTTGAAATAAAATCATCGAGTTGGTTCACTTAAGGATCAAGCTGTAAAAGAACCTTGGCACACATACACTTTGAGTCTGGTTCAGATCATTTATTCAAACGGTCGGATTAGAGTTGCATCGAGTACTTTGAAGGCTCTCTGGTTTCGACACTGAGCATCCTTTGAGGGCAATAACATGTACAACTATTGAGACTATCTCATAAAAAAGAGTATTATGGTATGACAGTACGAAACACCGCATCAAATGATCTACTTTGGCCGAGTGCAAGCAACGAAGAGCAGAAAGCTAAACCAAGTACGGGGGTGACCAGTCTACCACCTCGCGAATAAGGGACATAATGGAATCTTGAGTCATGGGATCAAAGAAAACTGAGCAATCACCAGAAGAGAACTGGCAGAAAGAAATTGTAAGCATGCCCAGGGGACGACCAAAGACATTTGTAGGCAAATGGCACCAAAAGACACCAACAAGGCGTAACCCATCGGAATAGGAAATACATCCATGCATACATGCATACACATCACATGCACACAATCTTTGTCTTGTTTTTGTTCATAGGTTTTGAAGAAAATCGGCCAAGACACATAGTTCGGGAATAAAGCCTACAATCAATTCAGTTCGGGAACAAAGCCCGCACAATCAACATAAGTTTGGGAACAAAGCCTAGGGAATAAAACCCACAATCAATTCAGTTTGGGAACAAAGCCCGCACAATCAACATAAGTTCGGGAACAAAGCCCAGGGAATAAAGCCCACAATCAATTCAGTTTGGGAATAAAGCCCACAATCAACACAGTTCGGGAACAAAGCCCAGGGAACAAAGCCCATTCTCATCTCAATTCGGGAACAAAGCCCACTCTCAGCACAGTTCGAGAATAAAGCCCACACTCAACACAGTTCGGGAACAAATCCCAGGGAACAAATCCCATAATCAACATAGTTCGGGAACAAAGCCCACTCTCATCTCAATTCGGGAACAAAGCCCACTCTCAACACAGTTCGGGAACAAAGCCCACTCTCTACACAGTTCGGGAACAAAGCCCAGGGAACAAAGCCCACAATCAACATTGTTTGGGAACAAAGCCCAAGGAACAAAGCCCACTCTCAACATAGTTCGGGAACAAAGCCCACTCTCTACACAGTCCGGGAACAAAGCCCATAGATGGTTCGGGAACAAAGCCCATAGGTCAAAGCACCTCGCCATCCATTTAATTCAGTTTGGGAACAAAGCCCAGAAATCAAAAGCAGCTCACTCGGTGGTTCGGGAACAAAGCCCAGGGGTCGAAGCACCTCACCACCAGATCAACTCAGTTTGAAGCATCTCAGAACAACCGGTAAGTTCGGCAACAGCTGGCGAGCCAGGTAAGTACAAAAATGCATGCATGACTTTGATAGGATTGTCACTGTCACACACTGCACAAGTCCCATCAAAGTGGGGGCGACTGTAGACACTGTATTTTTGCATGAAGCCCAATGATGAGCCTCGTATGGAGGCACTACCCGATAAGTTACGGAAGTCGCGGGAAACGGACGTCGGAAGGGAAAATTCAAGGAATAAATACATCATCAATTTAATTCATTTGTTTAGCCTCGGGTTCGCTTGATTAATCCATGTTTAAAATTTTAGCCTCGGCCCAAAACCCTCGCAACCCATCCATAGCCCATTTCACCCAAATCCCAATCCAAAAATAATTAAATCACATTTAACACATGTCACAAATTAAATTAAATCCAATTAAATTAAAATCAAATCAAATCCCCTTCCTAATTTAAATAAATCACATACCAAATTAAAGAAATTCCCCCACCAAAAATATAAATATTCTTTCCTTAAATAAATTAATTAAATACACACATAATTACTTGATTTGTTTCCTTTTGAAAACCCATGCATAACCTTAACCCTAATGCACCACTATAAAATATAACTTAATGCAAACCCTAAACCTCATCCCTTCACGTCTTCTCTCATTCTCCCCTTCTCACTCCACACAACTCACGACCCTCTCTCATTTCTCTCATAATACAACAAAAAACGCACAGCTTGCTCACAAACAAACAAACTGGCGCCTCATCAACAAACCCTAAAGTAACCCACGACCATAAGACACGCCCCTCTCCACAAACCCTTCACGTTCAACACAAAACAACCCTCACAAACCATACACACATCACATGAAAACAGCCCCTCAACCCTCAACAACTACATAAAGCAACTCATGACCACTAGCAGCTGACGTACCCACCAAATATCACTCACACAGCCAACCGACTTACAAGGCATACGCACTGCCCTTCACAGCCAAACAACAAGAAAATAAGCCCTCACACAGCCTGCCCTCCTTCACATCTCCCTCTCGCATCATAACTCCTTCAACTCTCATGCAACTCACCTCACGTCCCTAGCAAATTGCCACTCATAAGCAACCCCATCACTCACGCCAAACACTAACCGATACAACCAGGCCAGCCACTCAATACACTCAACCGACCCCACTGATACAAACAATACAAAAAAGCAGCCCACATGACCTTGACGCCCACTGCTAAAACCAGTGCACCCCTGCAGACTCACAATAAACAAACCCTTCACACGGCCTTGATGCAGACCCTTAGCCGTGAACATAATCACTACAAAGAAACCCTCACGCCCTAAGACCTCATGCCAAAGCCGTAGCACACATAGCCCCTGTAACTATCATGAAACTGCCCACAAACCACATCAAACTGTGAAGAAAATCAACTCACAAACCTTGCAAATCGTGAACCAAACAGTCTCCAAAACAGTCCCAAAAATAACCTCGAAACAGTGACACGCAAATAGCAGCAAAATGGTCTGAAAACAGCGAAGAAAGACGGAGAAAACTCCAGCGAAAATAGTGAAACAGCGAATGAATACACCAAATCAGAAAACAAGAAAAGTTACGGAGCGTTAACCCTTCCGGCGACGTCCCAACACACTCCCGGGAAGCGACTTAAAAGGTAAGAACTGAGGGCACCATTTGTTATATTTTTGTTTTGTCTTCCCGGACACGGCATGCTTGGTTGGACGTGGAATAACCATTCCGCATTTATTTTAAGTCATTTATCTTCCTTTAATATTTCGCACTTAGCTTACTATTTATTATTTCGGTTATTTATTGTTATTTCATCATATGCATTATTATATTTCATGTCTATTTTTATTTGCATTATGTTAATAATTACGTGCTATCTCTTACGGTATATCGGATGGAAACCCAAACGTAAATTCCATAGCCGAATCCGAATGGACGGTAGTGCGGTCTGTACTTGGGATACAACTCCACGTACCGCTTGAGAAACTTTCAAGAACGTGTTTCATTTTATGATTTAAATCTATGTTTATTGTTCCGTTATTTATTTTCTATGCATTGTTTCTTTGTTTATGCGTTGTAATCTTGATGCGCATGGGCTAATCATGTGGGGTAAAGGTCCTCTATTCGAGGGAAATGCCTAAATGCTACCTTTACCACGATGTTTTGCCGCGCCAGACGAAATACGTTTGATTGAACATGAGATATGTTCAATCGGGCATACGAGGTCCCATATTATTTATTTGATTATTCATGTATTGTTGCTTGATGCGCATGGGCTAATTACGTTGGTTTAAAGGTCCTCAATTTGAGGGAGAAAAAGCCCAAAAGGCTACTGATGAGTGGTATTTATATCACTATTTCCCACTCATTTAACCTTATATTTTGTATAGTTTCTTGAGTCTTGTGAACATTTTGATGTGTTTTATTGTTATCTTGCAGATAAATAAAGTTTGGACAGCACTGGAGGCAATTTGGGGCAAAACCGGACAAAAATACGTCAACAGGGTTATTTTCGTCTTTTTCGCGTCGCGACGCTGGAGCACAGCGCGCCGCGACGCCCAGCGTGAGCCGGATCTGCTAACGTGCGCCAGGTCAACGGTCAACCATTTGAAGAAGTTTGACTTTGCTAAAATGCACCGTGCCACGTGTCACCATCACAGCCGATCTGCTAACATACGCCGTGACACGTGTCATCATCATATGCTGCCGACACTCAGACTTGACACGTGTCGCCTCGTCATCAGCCACATCATCGGTCAACAAGTCAACCTTGCCACATGTCATGCCACATCATCGTCCACGTCAGCAGGTCAACCGAGTCAACATGCCACGTCAGCCTCAGCCAATCAGAACTTGACACGTGTCGCAATCCTATTGTGCCGACAAATGCAACACACGCCTACGCCACGTCAGCGCCACGTCATCGCCACGTCATCAATGACGTCATCACAATAATTGAGAATTAGCCGCCTTGACACGTGTCGCATGTACAGTCAGCCGCCTTGCTACGTGTCGTCTCCTCAGCGTGCCACGTCGATGAATCCAGCGTCGCGACGCGCAGATCCTTGGAGTCGCGACGCGAGAACAGTGCCCGAACAGTGAAAAATTTTGCTATAAATAGAGGGCGAATTTTCAGTTTTTAGTACACCTTTCTCTCTCTTGATTTCTCTCTCTTGAGAGAGTTTCTCTCTCTAGAATTTTTTATTTTTTATTTTTACTTTTGTAAATATTTTAATTACTTTTTGTAATAATAGTAATTTAATTTTTACTTTTTACTTTTTACAGTTTTTACTATTCACCATGTTGAAGTAACTTTTTCAGCTAGGGTGAAAGGTAATTCTTCTACTATTGCTATTTAGATTAATCTCCCTTAAAAATAATATATTCACTATTTAAAATATTGACTTAATAAGGAATACCGCTATATTGGTCGGTTGGTAATTCATTCTTAATCTGGTTTAAACCTGACTAATCAAGGATACCGCCAGACTGGTCGGTTGGTAAATTTATTTTTGGTTCCGCCTTAATGGCTGGTTGGACTTAATTTGACTTAATCAGGATACCGCCAGAATGGTCGGTTGGTTAATTTATCACAAGTTTATATATTATTTTATGGGAGATATCTAATTAGTAGTAGTAAAAGTAATTCCTTTTACCATAGCATTTTATTTTATTGTATTTTACTTTTCAGCATTTTTACTTTATGTCTTTTACTTTTATGAATTTACTAGTCCTAATTATGTGTTAGTTTTCTGAGGTTGTGATGACTTTTAATATCACCGGTTTATAAGAGATTATTTTATAGTTGGGTAATTTAAAGGTTTATTTATTAAGTCTTAAGCTTAATGCTTCTTGTTGTCTGATCACCAATAAGATTGATATGGTAAATCTAAAATGAACTAGACATAGGGATTTTAGGTTTCAGCCTTAGACTTAATAGCCCACGATCTTCCTTGAGGATAGATAACCCTTTAATAGATTTCCTTACAGGATAGGAATATACCTGTCGGGCGGGGGTAGCCATAATTGGAACTTAAACTTAATGAATCCAGATAATTTGGTTGACATAGACATATGGTTCAATTGGGTTAAACTGGGTATTTGTGTCTGACCATCGACAGAGGCTTACACATAATTTAGTGTTCCAGGTTAATAAATCAATATATTACCAACTTTAAGATAACCACTTCATCTTTAAAATGATATTAAAAGAAATCACAACCCTAGATCTTTGTATCTTTTGTTATTTTCCTTAGTATTTTCTTTTATCTTTTTATTTATTTATTTAGCAAATCTTCAATCAACCAAATCAATCAAGCAATCAATTCCATTCTCCCTTTAATTAGATATTTGTAAATAAATAGATTCAATAATTAATAACAACAGTAGGAATTAAGTCCTCGTGGGATCGATATTTTTATACTACTTGAACGATACGTGCGCTTGCGTTATACGTGTGTGTTTACGCCGGTCAAGTTTTTGGCGCCGTTGCCGGGGACTTATATTTCTTGAGTTATTAATTTTGAAGCTATCTAATTTACTTGTATCTAATTTTCTTTATTTTTATCTGTAATTTTTATTTCTTTCTTTTGATTTCAGGTGACTTAAAATGGAACATTACTGGGAGATTGAAAGACTACATGCTTTACAAGAAGATACACCCCACATCTGGGAGCAACAGTCCGGTTTTCTGAGGCCTGTTGTTGAGCCCAACAATTATCACTGGATGCCAGAACCAAACAATACTACATTTGCTCAACAGAATTCAATGTGGAGATGTGACATATGTAATGGTGACCACCCAAGCGATTATTGCAAATACAACTACCATCCAGGGTGGCAGAATTATCAAGATCCTTCATGGTATGAAGAGCCATCACATTTCACAGAATCACATTTTCCATCTTATCCACCATCTTCATTCGATCCTTATCAAGAACCAGAACCATCAGAGGAAGATCAATTGATTTACATGTTCAAAGAACAGACAGCTCAATTTGATGCACAATTTCAGAGTCAAACAGAATCCATACAGAGAATGACAGATCAAATCAGACAATTCACAGAAAACCAGAACTATATACCTCAAGAACCAGTTCCAGATGACACTGATGAAGCCTTCGAATACCAATCATTTCACAATGACACTTCAACAGAGGAGGAGGCTGAGCAGTATCAACAACCAGAGGTATCAGTTCAGGAGCCCGAACCGGCAAAGTCTCGATTTGATTTTTATTTTTCAGATTCTGACGAGGATGAAGCTGAAACATTTGTACCAACTGCATCAAAAATTGAGGATAGAATTCTGAATCCTCAAAACGAAGATCTTGGATATTCCATTTTACAAATGTTTGAAGAAGATCAACTTGAGCCAATCAATTCACCCGAACCAGAGGATGAAGACCTAATGTCTGACTCATCTTTTCATCCTCAGGTGGAACAAGAAGCAGATCAAATGGAGGAGCAACTGTCTGACCTTAATAAAGATCCAGAGCATTCAGGAGAAACATCACTGTTTTGGGGAGTACAAATCAAAGATATCAACCAGAAACTTGACAGAATGGAATTTCCATTCCAAGTCAAACACCATACAAGACCTCCTGATTTTCTTTCTTTCTTTTCAGGAACCACTGGAGCAAAAAGGAGTAAAAATGTGGCACAAGCATTAAAGATGACAAAATTATTTCTGCCACTTTACCGTTGGAAGAGACCCTTCAAAAGCAACGCTCACGGGATTGTCTTTAATCGGACATCCAAAACGACATTGAAACCTCCTTAACATATGGATTTCAGTCACGTCTGGCTGAAGACGAAAAATTTAGCGCTAGCAGGGAGGCAACCCATGCAATTTGTTGTAATTTATTTTTCATATTTTGTGTGAACTTTTTAATTTTGTGTGTTAGTTTTGCAGGAAAAATTAAAAACGGAATTTTTCAGGACAAAAGAGGCCAGTACAAGCGGGATTTTCAAAATAAAAATTTGACAAAATCACGAAGATACAAAGTCAATCCAGAAGAGACGGCTGAGTAAGGAGTCACCTCTTGAGAGGCATCCCTATGGATTTATCCGTCGCAAGACATGGTTTTGCAAAAAAAAAAAAAAAAAAAAAAAAATCAGCGTCGCGACGCTGCCTCAAAATCACAGAACATAAGCAGGGCGCTGGCAGCATCTCCTTTCACTCTTCATCTTCTTCATCCTCAACCAATCACCTACCAAAAACCAGAAACCCATCTTCACCACCAGCCGCACCTACAACCGAACCACCATCAAACCAAGATCCACCCCTTGCCGTGACCGAAACTCACCAGCCACCGAACCGAAATCGAGTGCCATCGTGACCGTAAGCCTCACGACCGAGATCCACAACCGCAACCTTCGCCATGTCAAACACCAAGCTTTTACCGAGCCACCAGAACCGAACCAGCCATCACCACCGCGAGCCACTACCTTCTTCACCGTGACCGAGTCTTCGCCAGCCGAGATCCACACCGTGAGCAGCCACCAAGAACCAAGCTTCGCCGAATCCACCGAAACTCAGCAGCCACCAACGCCGTGACCGAGCCCTTACCTCACCGAGTCAAAACCGATCTTCATCAACCACTCACGACCGAACAAAACCAAACCAGAGCTGTGACTCAACCGCCGTCACCGAGCCACCATCATCAACCACACCAGAAGCCATCACCTGCAACCAAACTGAGACAAATCAGCCCAGCCGCAACCATCGCCCCGTCTCGCCTGAACCGAACCACACAAGACCGACCATTACGGATCTTCAACCCAAAGCCGCGAACCCACCATAGCCGAGACACACAACCAGAACCAAGAGAAGCCGTGACCATCACTGCCGTCCAACAACCAACGACCAGAAATCCAAGCCAAAACCAACAGAGCCGAGAGAACCCACCACTGCCAAAATCAGAATTTGAAAATACGGTAATGATTTGATAAAAAATTGATTTGGTAATTGGGTAAATTGAAAAATTGAATTGTGAATTGGTTGACTGTGGATTGGATTACGAAGTGTTGGATGGTTGAATTTGATTCGTAGTAATTGGGGGCGAAGAAATTGAGTTTGATATTTGGAGTTTGTTTGTGGCATTTGATAGATTTAGGTTGTGTTGGATAATCAAAAATTCAGGGGAGACTCTGTCGAATTTTTCTGAAAAATACCAAAGTTGGGATTTGATTGGTGATAATTTTTTAGGGTGAATTTTGGGGAAATTTTGAGTTTTTAGAGGTGATTCTGCCAAAATTTTTAATGAAAAATGGTCAAATAACAATCGTGGTAAGAATCGTAATTTGGAAATAAATCTTAATCGGTAATTTTTCTTATCGGTAATTTTTCCTGTAAAATTTCAGCTGACCAGGTATTACCTTCTAACTCTTCTTCTACTGTTTAAGACATTGGGGACAATGTCTCATTTAGGTTTGGGGGAGGGAATTGATTAATACCTTGTTTTTATCTTGTTTTTAGTAGTATGTTATTTTTATTTTTAGTCCAAAATTTTTCGAAAAATACAAAAAAATTGAAAAATTTTCAAAAATTACAAAAATATTTTGCATTTTTGTGTTTTTATTTTGACTAAAAAGGTGGAATTGGTAAGAGATAGCCGAGTAAGGAATTTCCGCTCCTGAGACGTATCTCAAACCATTTATTTTTCAAAACAAGTTAATTTTTGTTTATTTCCTTTTGAATTATTTAATTTGTGAATTCTCCTTAACACTGACTAAAATAGATCTTCATATATTCAGTTGACAGGTATTATGAACTTACATGGAAACATACGGACATGAGCTAAAATTGAAAAGTTTGTAATATTCCGTGCTATAGTGTAATTGGAGGAAGCATCTCTAAATAGTGATGGAGTAAAAAAAAAAGTAAAAAAAAAAAAAAAAAAAAAAAAAAAAAAAAATCGTCCGAGATCCGAGTTATTAAGTCTGTAAGGGTATTTTAATACCTAGTGCCCTAAAACCAACTGGTTTGGGAGTCATTGGCCCAAAGCTCGCTACATGGATCAAAGATGCTGCAAAAATATATATATCTGAAGTCTGAGTAATTAAGTTCGTAGGGGTGTCTTAACACCTGGTGCCCTAAAGCCAACTGGTTTGGGAGCCACCGACCCAACACTCGCTACATAGACGGAAGGTATTGTATATAAATAAAAAATAGAGAAAAATCAAAGAAAAAATCAGAAAAATCAGAAAATTATTCCATTGCTACAAAAAGGTGTGAAATCTGATAGAACTTTAGGACAAAAATATTACTCTCTTATCAACTGCACTTATGACTGTTGTGGGCAAAAATGAGTTGATTAATATTCTGTTAGTTGTGTATATGGAGAATGGTAAAAATAATCGGAGAATTTACTTATTCGGTAATTTAGAAAAAAACAAAACAACTAGTAACTTGGAGTAGAATTTTCACCTGATTAGTCACTAACTTTCTTTATTCTCTTTTCGCTTGTCTTTTTGGTTTTGTGTGCATTAGTTTTAATACCTTTTTACTTTTGTAAAATGTTTGTGGGTATCATTGCTGTAAACCCTCACGAGACTACAACTCGTCCACTAGGGACACCTAGGGGTTTAAAGGCTTGTTGCATATGCTAAATGCAACCGTGATCCCTACGAAAATGGCTTAGTTAATTTTATTATGTTATTTTTATTTTGTATTTTGCTCGAGGACTAGCAAAATGTTAGGTTTGGGGGTGTGATGAGTGGTATTTATATCACTATTTCCCACTCATTTAACCTTATATTTTGTATAGTTTCTTGAGTCTTGTGAACATTTTGATGTGTTTTATTGTTATCTTGCAGATAAATAAAGTTTGGACAGCACTGGAGGCAATTTGGGGCAAAACCGGACAAAAATGCGTCAACAGGGTTATTTTCGTCTTTTTCGCGTCGCGACGCTGGAGTACAGCACGCTGCGACGCCCAGCGTGAGCCGGATCTGCTAACGTGCGCCAGGTCAACGGTCAACCATTTGAAGAAGTTTGACTTTGCTAAAATGCGCCGTGCCACGTGTCACCATCACAGCCGATCTGCTAACATGCGCCGTGACACGTGTCATCATCATATGCTGCCGACACTCAGACTTGACACGTGTCGCCTCGTCATCAGCCACATCATCGGTCAACAAGTCAACCTTGCCACGTGTCATGCCATATCATCGTCCACGTCAGCAGGTCAACCGAGTCAACATGCCACGTCAGCCTCAGCCAATCAGAACTTGACACGTGTCGCCACGTGTCGCAATCCTATTGTGCCGACAAATGCAACACACGCCTACGCCACGTCAGCGCCACGTCATCGCCACATCATCAATGACGTCATCACAATAATTGAGAATTAACCGCCTTGACACGTGTCGCATGTACAGTCAGCCGCCTTGCTACGTGTCGTCTCCTCAGCGTGCCACGTCGATGAATCCAGCGTCGCGACGCGCAGATCCTTGGAGTCGCGACGCGAGAACAGTGCCCGAACAGTGAAAAATTTTGCTATAAATAGAGGGCGAATTTTCAGTTTTTAGTACACCTTCTCTCTCTTGATTTCTCTCTCTTGAGAGAGTTTCTCTCTCTAGAATTTTTTATTTTTTATTTTTACTTTTGTAAATATTTTAATTACTTTTTGTAATAATAGTAATTTAATTTTTACTTTTTACTTTTTACAGTTTTTACTATTCACCATGTTGAAGTAACTTTTTCAGCTAGGGTGAAAGGTAATTCTTCTACTATTGCTATTTAGATTAATCTCCCTTAAAAATAATATATTCACTATTTAAAATATTGACTTAATAAGGAATACCGCTATATTGGTCGGTTGGTAATTCATTCTTAATCTGGTTTAAACCTGACTAATCAAGGATACCGCCAGACTGGTCGGTTGGTAAATTTATTTTTGGTTCCGCCTTAATGGCTGGTTGGACTTAATTTGACTTAATCAGGATACCGCCAGAATGGTCGGTTGGTTAATTTATCACAAGTTTATATATTATTTTATGGGAGATATCTAAATTAGTAGTAGTAAAAGTAATTCCTTTTACCTTAGCATTTTATTTTATTGTATTTTACTTTTCAGCATTTTTACTTTATGTCTTTTACTTTTATGAATTTACTAGTCCTAATTATGTGTTAGTTTTCTGAGGTTGTGATGACTTTTAATATCACCGGTTTATAAGAGATTATTTTATAGTTGGATAATTTAAAGGTTTATTTATTAAGTCTTAAGCTTAATGCTTCTTGTTGTCTGATCACCAATAAGATTGATATGGTAAATCTAAAATGAACTAGACATAGGGATTTTAGGTTTCAGCCTTAGACTTAATAGCCCACGATCTTCCTTGAGGATAGATAACCCTTTAATAGATTTCCTTACAGGATAGGAATATACCTGTCGGGCGGGGGTAGCCATAATTGGAACTTAAACTTAATGAATCCAGATAATTTGGTTGACATAGACATATGGTTCAATTGGGTTAAACTGGGTATTTGTGTCTGACCATCGACAGAGGCTTACACATAATTTAGTGTTCCAGGTTAATAAATCAATATATTACCAACTTTAAGATAACCACTTCATCTTTAAAATGATATTAAAAGAAATCACAACCCTAGATCTTTGTATCTTTTGTTATTTTCCTTAGTATTTTCTTTTATCTTTTTATTTATTTATTTAGCAAATCTTCGATCAATCAAATCAATCAAGCAATCAATTCCATTCTCCCTTTAATTAGATATTTGTAAATAAATAGATTCAATAATTAATAACAACAGTAGGAATTAAGTCCTCGTGGGATCGATATTTTTATACTACTTGAACGATACGTGCGCTTGCGTTATACGTGTGTGTTTACGCCGGTCAGCTACCTTTACCACAATATTTTGCCGCGCCTTTTTTAATATTCCGTTATTTACTTTTCACACATTATTTCTTTGTTTATTCATGCATTGTTGCTTGATGCGCATGGGCTAATCACGTTGGTTTAAAGGTCCTCTATTTGAGTGATAAAAAGCCTAAAATGGTACCTTTACCATAATTTTTGCCGCGCCTTTTTTAGTCCGTTATTTACTTTTCGCATATTATTTCTTTGTTTATTCATTCATTGTTGCTTGATGCGCATGGGCTAATCACGTTGGTTTAAAGGTCCTCTATTTGAGGGAGAAAAAGCCTAAAAGTCTACCTTTACCATAATATTTTGCTGCGCCTTTTATCTATTTTCCGTATATTATTTCTTTTTTTATTCATGCATTGTAATCTAGTGCGCATGGGCTAATCACGTCAGATTAAAGGTCCTCCGTTTGAGGGATAAAAGCCTAAAGGCTACCTTTACCATGATGTTTTGCCACGCCGGATGAGGTATGCTCGATTGAATGCGAAATACGTTCAATCTGGCATACGAGATCCCATATAGATGTCGGCCTTGGTCGCATCCCTTTTATTTAATTATGCATTGTTGCTTGATGCGCATGGGCTAATTACGTTGGTTTAAAGGTCCTCTATTTGAGGGAGAAAAAGCCTAAAAGGCTACATTTACCACAATATTTTACCGCGCCCTTCCCTTATTGACTTTGCTATCCATCTTTGTTTTGGTTGTTGTTTTACATCTTTTCATTTTCACATTCGTGCAATATTTATGTTTGAGTGTTTGCTTCTAACGGTATATCGGATGGAAACCCAGACATAAATTCCGTAGCCGAATCCGAATGGACGGTAGTGTAGTCTGTACTTGGGATACAACTCCACGTACCGCTTGAGCAATATTCATACATGTTTCCGTGACATTTTAGATACCACTTTAGTAATCTCCTTCGAACGCGTTATCAAACGCTACTCGAACGCATGCATTTTGTTTACCATTCGAACACATTCTCAAACGCTACTCGAACGCATGCATTCTGTTTACCGTTCGAATGCGTTATCAAACACACCACGAACGTGCATGCAGTGGATCGACTTCTTTTCCTCATATTTCGTGCATGTTGCTTATTTAAGTCATTTCTTTCACATTACATAATTAACCATACCATTTCATTATTGACGCTTTTGCCGTTATCAATTATTTATATTTCCGCATTTATTTATTTGATATTTTCATGAGATTGTGTGCTCGCTTTTATTAGTAATGCCTTTATAGTTGTTATTAGTTACACTATTGCGCTTCATCGTTTAATACGTTTATGAATTATGCATTTTGCCTTCATTTTTTTTATTTACGATTATGGGTGTGCAATCTTGTGTGTTGATTACATTATCTTGCATGTGTTACATAAGACTTGGTTATACTATTGCATAAATATTTTCATTACAATTGGCATAAGTAAGGGACCATTCCGAACCCAACAGTTTGAGGTATTCCCTTGCGAGGGGTGAGTGCGGCCTTAAATCATTTCCCAGTTCACACTGGGTGGCGACTCCATTTTATTTCTCCGATTTAGTCCCCAGCGGGTTACTCCGTACTCCCGACCGGGCCGCGAGCCCGGACAGCGTCGCACACCTCTGTGGCCTATGTTCCCACATTTAGCAATTTTCTCATTACACAATACTTGTAATTTGAGAGCAAAAGATTGAAAGACAAACTAAGTGATAGAGAGGGAAAGTGAGTCGTGACCCGACCACAGTGTAAACCCGCGGGGTTACTCGTTGTAAAACCTTGTACAAATCCTTTGTTACGTGCTCGAGTCGATATTTACCCTGAGACTAATAAAAGTAATCATCTTTCTCTCATAGACGTAGGTTAGAGACACTCTTTTCTGAACGACGTAAATCCTTGCTTCTGTGATAATTTATCTTTTGCTAAGTTTGTGTGATTCACACTAACCAAATAAATTCACAGTTGGGGGAGGTTTGTTCGAGGGGTGAGTTTTTAATACTGCCATTGGAATGAAAAATATCTGTCAATACTCGACTTGTATTTGGTTTGGTTCGAGATCGATTCATTCAATAAATTAGCTACTAGAACTCAAAAATAATAGCTCAATTATTAAATGAGACCGACTCGTAAAAACTCGATTCGGTTCATTTTTTACTCGCGAACTATGTTCGAATAGACTCTACTCAGATCATATAGATATAACTCAACTTGATATTATATGTGTTACAAACATTTGAAGTTTGTAGGAAATATATTTAAAATTTAAAACTGTAAATAAAAAAGTCCAAAAATCAATTTTTTTAAATTCGAACTCGAGTCGAGCTCAATCCAAATATTTTCTTATTGAATAAAATTTGCACAACACATTTTTAACTCGATTCGAACTCATATAAAAAACTATCAAGCCGAATTCGAATAGATACTACTCGACTAGACTCCGCTACATCCTACCTACAAGCTTTACCTTCTAACCTAAATACTGCACAGGCACGGCTGCACCAACTCACCCATAGCATTATTATAATAACTAACCTAACTTTGTTGGAGTGTCATCCCAAGTTGTTTGTAAAGTCGAAGAATCCCACTAACTGGCGAGACCGCGAAATTGCAATGGGATTTGGAGCTTAAATTTTGCTGCCAATATCTTATTTCACCAAATGAATTACCTAACTCCACTGAATGACATGGCAGCCAACCTCCTCAGCAATAGTGTTTTCTGTTATAGGAGTAATTTTTTGGTACCAAATTGTATTATATAAAATTATTATTTATTTAATTATTTTTTACTATTTAGTGTGCGTAATAAAATATTATTGAGTTGTTACATGAGTGATTTAAAATCATCATTGTATTATAAAAATTTTCATTTTAGTGAGCCACCACATGGAATATTTAACTTCTATATATATAAAATCATTCTCAGGTCAGATTCATGTGAACTTTTTATCATTCAGATGCACGCAAAGTATTAATACTTTGTCGTATAATTTTTTTTTAAAAAATTTACTTACACAGCAAAGTACTAATACTTTACATGTATCCGGACGATAAAAAATTTATATGAACCTTACTGGAGCCTGACTATGTGTGTGTATATATATACACACCAACTTTGTAACATCCCTTCCGAATATTACCGGTAGATGATGGATCCTCACCATTATCCACTAATACGTAACTTTCCCAATTTTTGCTTCTCACCGTATACCGAACTGTTTCAAGATCAAATTTATATTACGTAAACATATTTATTAATATTATTACAACAATTTTACATTATTTCTTTAATCAGATACATTATGACTTGACCAACACATTATACTAAAGAATTACTCTCCGGAAGCAATTGGCACGACAAATGAGCCACTAAGGCTCTAGTTTAGCTCACAAACATGAGAGATATTTTACTTTATTACACATGGAAACTCTGTGACATCAAATATACACGTCACCAAAAACTATGTCACTTACCATATATTTTTCTATCTCATTTAAATTTTAATTTTGTATCGTAAAAAAAAATTCATAATAGGATTTTGCTGAATTATAATATCAATGGACACAAGAATATATGCCATCCAGATTTATCTCAGGAGAATAAGAATGATTATCAAATTGACTACTTCTCAATTACAGGGGTCAAGAGAATATTTGCTTTTGCATACTGGGAATTCAACCTTGATGGGTACTGAAACTAATTTTCAAGTAGTGTTACAACCCCCTCCCTAGAGCGGGTCTAACCCTAGAAAGTGGTCCGCGGACTTCATTAACTCGAGCATTCTATATGTCAACCAATCAATTAAATACACACAATTATTACATCATAAATTATAAATCCATGAATTGTACACAATTTTTATGGTTTACACACAAGTCTTAAAAATATGCAAATGACGACTCAAATGTCTGGGCCAACCCGAAAAATACAACTGTGGCACGTGGATCAAATCTGGTACTGCTACTGCTATGCTTGCGGACTACCTGGAATGGTTGGGAAAAGGGGAGTGAGCTTAAAAAGCTCATCAAGTAAAGCACTCATATATCAACATGACCTCACCAACAAAATAGGGATATATATATATATATATATAATATATGAAAATAGCATATACTATAATATCATCTCAACAATAATCCCACAACAATACAAACATCCATCAAACATGGTTGCTAATCCTAGCCCAGTATAATAGTGGATTGAAACCAATAGGAGAGTACCTCATCACAACTCCCAAGGTTTCCCACCATATTAAAACCAATGGGAGAGTACCTCATCACAACTCCCAAGGTTTTCCATCATATCATCTCGCGTAATGTATCATCATATCTCATCTCATCTCCGACCACTATCATACAAAACCCGACAGCATAACACAACAACACACATCATCCAATACAATCATATCTCGCATCCAATCCATCAATCTCATCTCAATAATCATGGATTCATTTTTCTCATGCTTTCAATTAACCAATGTTTATATCTCCACAAAATATATATATATATATATATATATAACCATCAATCAACAAACAATTATGTTAAGGGAATCAATGTGCATTGTACTTACCTCTATCCACGAAAAGTCCTTAATATGAATATATCCTTGTTAAGAATCTGAAAAGTGTAAAATTATGATCATGACACTCAATTTTTCTAAAATTACGATTTTACCCCTAAACTTTCTAAATTTTCATTTAAGCCCCTAAACTTTTCTAATATGTCCAAATAGTCCTGAAACTCTTAAATATTACTAGTTAACCCTTGAAATCCAGAATTTATATAATTATCTTCTAAATCATGCAAATATACAATTAAGTCTAAAACTTTCAAATTTTATAATTTACACCCCCAAAACGGTAATAATCACGTACCGAGCTCCAACGATCTCCAAATCTCTCAACGAAGAAGTCGCTGGTCAGTAAACGTCTCAAGGATCACGGTGATGGTAATGGTAGGGGCTGAAACACGGTGGTTATCGTCGATCGGTTAAACACCGATAACTACCGTATTTTGCTCGTCTCTCAACAACCAAAAGTCCGATTTTGGCAAAAGAAGTGTCCAACTAGTGTATCTCGATGAAGGGAACATTCTGGTCCGGAAGGTCTCGTTCACGCACGGTGGCGCGTGGCAACGGTGACAGGCGACACGTGGAGCGCGTGACAGGGAATCTCGACGGCGGTCCAGCTGTTGAGTTCTAATATAGGTCCCAAGAATCATGAAAATCAAGCACAAAATTCGCATGAATACACAAAGGAGTAAGGCGGAATACATAACTCACATTGAACGGTTTGAGATGCGAAGAACAAGCTACATTTTTGCCTCCCTCCAAGCTCACAGCAACAGCTCTCCAAGGCAGTGGGCTGCTCGGTTTTGACTGGTTTGGTTCCTCCATGATTCGGCCATCGATGAACACCATGGAAGCTCCAAGCTTCAAGCTCCAAAATTGATTCCAAGCTCATAAATTCGTTTCCCTATCACCTATGTATAACCCAAGGTGTGTGCTAGCACTTAGATCTTGCAACAAGATCCAAAAGCTTCTCCATTTGCTCGGTCAAACCAGAAGAAAAGATGAAGAAAACGGTCATGGAGACCGTGAGAGAGAGATGAAGGTTTTTGGCTCCAAAAGCCTAAAACCGTAAAATGAGAGAGAGAATGAGTTACCAAATAAAAAATTGTAAAAGGGTTTATATAATTTCCAAAATATATAATAAACCATTTACCTTTTTTTTATTTCAAAAAACAAAGCATTAAATGCTTGTCAATCACCACAAATCAACTTATATCAATCACTCAAATGTCACATCACTCAAAGTGACATGTGATTTGACGTTTGATGTGACTTGTGATTTGACGCTTGATTTGACTTGCGTACCGTACTCGCATTCGAAATGCGAATGTGCTCGCAAACAATCTCGGGCTCGGGTTCGCTAATTCCAAATTAACGAATTTTCCGTCGCGTCGTAATTAAATGATTACGCCTAGCGAAATCACTATTCACGTCGCTAACGAATTAATTCTAAATTAATTCGTTCGCCCGAATTAAAATCCAATTTTAATTCCGCGTCGAAATCCAATTTCTAATAATATATCAAATATATTAATTTATTGATTAATTCCAAATTAATCGTTCTCTCTCTTTAATTAATATTTTATCTCAGATAAAATATCTCCGTAATTAATCCCATATTAATTTTCTCTCTCTAGAATTAATCTTCTCTCTTTACTAATTAATCCCAGATTAATCATAGTGCGAGTCATACATCATCGGTGAATCTTTGGGAAGTGACCCATGAGATCTCCGGATATGTTGGCAGTAAATACGGTCGTCGGACTATCCGAACACGTAAGTACCTCGTACTACGTTTATACCGATTTACAAGACAAGGTTGGCTTCTAGCAAAGCGCCATGCCTACCCAATTCTCCAGAAATATTCTTACAGGAATATATAGATCTGTATCAAGCGTAGTATACCGTAGTATTGTGTATATCAGCCCAGTATCGGATAGTCACGTGCTAGGGCTGGGGCTGGATAAGTGTCTGCCCCGTCCGAAGCACATGTCGGATGTCTGGTAACTAGTCTCTATAATCGGATATACATGACCTTGTCATAATATCCCGATGGCCGGCCAGCACTTAAGAGCACTAATACCGTATCCTGCGTGACATCATCTCCACTATGACTGGAGTGATACTTCCGTCTTGACATCACACCCAATACACTACGACTCTCTGATAAACCCAGAAGTGGTGTACGCAGAACCGGTTAAAGCCCTGTACCACCAAGACCAAAGTCTACCGATTATCGTAAGTATTAGCGATGTAAGTCTCAGGTTAAGACTATACACACCTACCTTGATTTCGGCCTCCCATAGGCTAGTATTGCACTTGTGCGCGTTGTGAGGGCACAACGACATAGTTCTCATATATTTAAGTATTGGATACTTATGCAAGTGCGATAGGAGGTTGTGTTCCACCGATGGTACGGGAAACAGCTTCGCTCTGGATAGACCCCTCGGAATCCCATTGGTATTATGACTATGTGTCTATGGGAGTCCGACATCAGGGTAGGTGTATTTGGTCTTAACCTGAGACTTGCACCGCTAATGCTTACGACAATCAATATACTTTAGTTGAGGTCGTCTAGGACTCTAACCGGTTCTATGTACGCCAACTACTGGGTATATTGAGAATCGTAGAGTATTGGGTGTGATGTCAAGACGGAAGTATCACTTCAGTCATAGTGGAGATGATGTCACGCAGGATACGGTATTAGTGCTTTTAAGTGTTGCGCAACCATCGGGATATTATGACTAGGTCATGCATATCCGATTATAGAGACTAGTTACCAGACATCCGACATGTGCTTCGGACGGGGCAGACACTTATCCAGCCCCAGCCCTAGCACGTGACTATCCGATACTGGGCCGATATACACAATACTTGGTATACTACGCTTGATACAGATCTTAAATATTCTTAGATGAATATGACCGGAGAATTGGGTAGACTTCATGCTTTGCTAGAAGCCGATCGTGTCTCGTAAATCGGTAGAACGTAGTACTTGGTACGTACGTGATTCGGATACTCCGACGACCGTATTTACTGTCGAATTATCCGGGGATCTCATGGGTCGCTTCCCAAAGATTCACC
>SKCR01038755.1:0-96831 GCA_019454045.1 Zanthoxylum bungeanum | reverse complement strand
TTGTACTCGGGATACAACGCCACGTACCACTTAAGAGACATGTATTTCGTCTCATCCAAACTTGTGTTTGAGCATGTTGTAGTTCGTAGGTCATTTATTTTCTATTAAAGCATGATTAGGTGGTAAGCATGTTATTCATCTTAAGCATGATTTAGTCGATAGAAAGTTATTTCTTTATGCATGATTAGGTTGTTTTCACATTAGGGATTTAATTTATATTTATGCTTAGGTTCTTATTTATTTTCCGCATTAGATAATTGAGCATGCTTGTGTGATGATTGTATGTTATTGCGTGTTTGTCGTTATGACAACTTTGAAGTATGCGAACTTAGATATAAGTTCTCATTGTTATTATTATGCATGTGGACTTAGGCGTAGATTACCCTTGAGCATGAATGTTGAATAGATTCGGTTAGTTTATTGCACAAATCACATCATCACAAGTGACATAAGTAAGGGACCATTCCAAACCCAACGATTTGAGGTCTTCCCTTGCGAGGGGTGAGTGCGGCCTTAAATCTTTGTCCCGGTTCACACCGGGTGGCGAATCCATGTTATTTCGTACTCCCAACTAGGTCGCGAGCCTAGAACAGCGTCGCCGATTTTTATGCCCTACAGTCTGGCGACTCCACTGGGGATTTAGAGAATTGGCCTCGAAATCATGTCTTGTTATGTGTATAATTTGTGCTTTAGTTAACCGTGTCTATAGTGGGTTGAAGGGGTTTAGTTAAAGGCATTGTCAGCGAGAACCTTCGTCAGCGAGAGGCCTTTGTCCGCACTCCTGAAAACCCACATATGAACTATAGTTGAATGACCTATAAGAGCCACTCCTTTATGCTTTTGATAACCCCATACATATTATGTCTCATACATCACATGCATCTCATGCATACATGCATCATGTTAACCCTCGTGTCTTAAAAGCCATCATAGATATCTGTTGGGTTAGGGGGATAAAAGAAGAATTGTCAAAGAAGGGTTTAGCAAACATGGATATCGTGGAAAAGGAAACCGAGGAACAGAGAACTTTACTGCAAGGATAGAAAGACCATTGGGGGGCCTTCAAAAAAAAAGAAAAAAAAAAAGAAAAAAAGAAAAAAAAGGAAAAAAAAAAAGAAAAAAAAGAGAGAAAAGAAAAAAAAATGAAATGAATGAAAAAAAAAAGAAAAAAAAAAAGAGAGAAAAAAAAAAAGGTTGTTTAGTTCTTAATAGTTAGGCATAAGTCCGATGATGAAATCGTTGCTTTAGGATGAAATCTTAGAACGATAAACTTTTGATGTGCTTTTATCTGATGCTTTGAATTGTTGATCTATGCTAGACTCGTAAGCACTTCACTATAGGTTCTTAGCGGTGAAAACCTGAGTAGTTGGCAAGGTGACTAGTTGAAGAAATTACGGGTCGATGAATGACCGTTTGCTTAGATATCTATCCTGACTTGCTTGTGTTATGATGTGTGGTATGGTTGGAAAAAAAAGTCTCTAAAGAAAAGAAATAAACCGCCTATAACCGATAAGCGTGAAGCTACCCATGGGCGAGTATAAGGACCACCATGAGGAGAAATGCTACCTTAAAGGTAGGTGTGTTGAAAAAAAAATGAATGAAATGAAAAAAAAAAAAAAAGAGAAAAAATAGAGACAAAGGAAAAGAAAAATAAAATCATACCACATTTAGCACGAAAAAGCAATTGCGGAATATAATTGAGACATCTAGGTTGGTTTGACCAATCGATCCCGATTTTTGAAACGAAATCATTGAGTTGGCTTGCTTAAGGATCAAGCTGTGTAAGAACCTTTGCACACACACACTTTGAGTCTGGCATAGATCATTTTTTCAAAAACTTAGATTTGAGTTACATTGAGTGTTTTGAATGTTCTCTGGTTTCATTACTGAGCATTCCTTGAGGACGATAATATGTATAACTATTAGGACTATTCTGTAGCATGTGGTATAGTATGATGATATGGAAGGCCCCACCATGTGGTTCATCTTGACCAAGTGCAAACAGCGGAGAACATAAAGCTAAATCAAGACTGGGAGCGACCAGTCTACCACCTCGTGAATCCGGGACATAACAAGAAATTGAGCCATGAGATTAGAGAGAAGACTGTGCAATCACTTGGAGAACTGGCGGAAGACCTAACCCAACGGAATAGGAAATTCATTCATGCATGCAGGCATACACGTAACGCTTTTTTGCATTCTTTTTGTGTTTGTTTTGTTTTGTATTCACAGGTTTTGAAGAAGAAAAAGAAAAGCGGCAAAGACAAGCCAATCAGAAGCAACAACAGTACAGTCAATTTCAAAAATGAATCAGTTTTGGGGATGAGTCCCAGGGTTAAGGCCCATATTAGTCAGTTTCGGGGATGAGTCCCAGGGTTGAGGCCCATATCAGTTTCAGTCTTGGGGATGAGTCCCAGGGGCGAGGCCCACATCAGCATCAATCTGGGGGCGAGGCCCACATTAGTATCAGTTTCGGGCGAGACCCACATCAGTATCAGTCTGGGGGCGAGGCCCATATCAGTATTAGTTTGGGGCGAGGCCCATATTAGTATCAGCATGGGGCGAGGCCTAAATTAGTATCAGTTTGGGGCGAGGCCCATATCAGTATCAGTTTGGGGGCGAGGCCCAAAACAGTATCAGTTTGAGGATGGAGCAGGGGTCGAGGCCCACATTAGCAGCAGCATCGGGAATGAATCCCAGGGTCGAGGCCCACATTATCAGCACCATCGGGAATGAATCCCAGGGTCGAGGCCTATATTATCAGCAGCATCGGGAATGAATCCCAGGGTCGAGGCCCTATTGTCAGCAGCATCGGGAATGAATCCCAAGGTCGAGGCCCATATTGTCAGTAGTTTTGGGAATGAATCTCAGGGCCGAGGCCTACGTCATCAAAATTTGGAATGAATTCAGGGAATGAATCCTAGGGCCGAGGCCCACATCATCAAAATTTGGAATGAATCCTAGGGCCGAGGCCCACGTCGTCAGAATTTGGAATGAATCCAAGGAATGAATCCCAGGGCCGAGGCCCACATCAGCATCAGTCTGGGGGCGAGGCCCATATTAGCATCAGTATCAATCTTGCCGGGTATGGCACTCTAGGGGTGAGTCCCACATCATTATCAGCATCAGTTTTGCCGGGTATGGCACTTCGGGTATGGAGACATCAGTATCAGTTTTGCCAGGTATGACACTCCGGGTATGGAGACATCAGATCAGTTTACCAGGTACGACATTCCAGGTATAGAGATATCAGATCAGTCAGGTACGACACTCCGAGTATGAAGACATCAGATCAGTTATGCCAGATATAGCATTCTGGGGGCGAGGCCCACATAGCATCAGATCAGTTTCTGCCGGGTATGGCATTCTGGGGGGAAGGCCCACATAGTATCAGATCAGTTTCGCCGGGTATGACACTCTGGGGGCGAGGCCCACATCATCATCAGTATCAATTTTTCCGGGTATGACACTCCGGGTATTGAGACATCAGTTTCAGTTTTGCCGGGTATGGAGACATCAGATCAGTTTCACCGGGTTGGCACTCCGGGTATGGAGACACATCATCATCAGCAGTTTTGGGGATGCGTCCAAGGGTCGAGGACCCACTACATCATCATTTTGAGGGCGAGAGGTCCCTATTATCAGCGGTATTGGGATGCGTCCCAGGGTCGAAGTGCCCCCGTTGACGGTTGTAGTTCCGGGATGCGTCCCAAGGTCGAGGACCCACTACATCATCAGTTTGAGGGCGAGGCCCACTTTTTCAGAAGTATTGGGTCGAGGTGCTTAGGGTCGAGGTGCCCTGTTGTCGGTTGCAGTTCCGGGATGCGTCCCAGGGTCGAGGGCCCACTGCATCATCAGTTGTAGTTCCGGGATGCGTCCCAGGGTCAAGGACCCACTACATCATCAGTTCGAGGGCGAGGTCCCTATTGTCATCGGTGTTGGGTCGAGGTGCCCAGGGTCGAGGTGCCTACTACATCATCAGTTCGAGGGCGAGGTCCCTATTGTCAGCGGTGTTGGGTCGAGGTGCCCAGGGTCGAGGTGCCCCCGTTGTCGGTTGTAGTTTCGGGTCGAGGTGCCCAAGGTCGAGGTGCCCACTACATCATCAGTTCGAGGGCGAGGTCCCTATTGTCAGCGGTGTTGGGTCGAGGTGCCCAGGGTCGAGGTGCCCCCGTTGTCGGTTGTAGTTCCGGGTCGCGGTACCCAGGGTCGAGGTGCCCCCGTTGTCGGTTGTAGTTCCGGGTCGAGGTGCCCAGGGTCGAGGTGCCCACTACATCATCAGTTCGAGGGCGAGGTCCCTATTGACAGCGGTATTGGGATGCGTCCCAGGGTCGAAGTGCCCCCGTTGACGGTTGTAGTTCCGGGATGCGTCCCAAGGTCGAGGACCCACTACATCATCAGTTTGAGGGCGAGGCCCACTTTTTCAGAAGTATTGGGTCGAGGTGCTTAGGGTCGAGGTGCCCTGTTGTCGGTTGCAGTTCCGGGATGCGTCCCAGGGTCGAGGGCCCACTGCATCATCAGTTTAGTTCCGGGATGCGTCCCAGGGTCGAGGACCCACTACATCATCAGTTCGAGGGCGAGGTCCCTATTGTCATCGGTGTTGGGTCGAGGTGCCCAGGGTCGAGGTGCCTACTACATCATCAGTTCGAGGGCGAGGTCCCTATTGTCAGCGGTGTTGGGTCGAGGTGCCCAGGGTCGAGGTGCCCCCGTTGTCGGTTGTAGTTTCGGGACGAGGTGCCCAAGGTCGAGGTGCCCACTACATCATCAGTTCGAGGGCGAGGTCCCTATTGTCAGCGGTGTTGGGTCGAGGTGCCCAGGGTCGAGGTGCCCCCGTTGTCGGTTGTAGTTCCGGGTCGCGGTACCCAGGGTCGAGGTGCCCCCGTTGTCGGTTGTAGTTCCGGGTCGAGGTGCCCAGGGTCGAGGTGCCCACTACATCATCAGTTCGAGGGCGAGGTCCCTATTGACAGCGGTGTTGGGTCGAGGTGCCCAGGGTCGAGGTGTCCCCGTTGTCGGTTGCAGTTCTGGGATGCGTCCCAGGGTCGAGGGCCCACTGCATCATCATCATAGTTCACATTCGGTGGTTCGGGAACGAAGCCCAGAGGTCGAGGCACCTCACCACCATATCAACTCAGTTCAAAGCAACAGGCAAGTCAGGTGGTAGCTGGCGAGCCAGGTAAGTAAAAATGCATTGCATAACTTTGATAGGATTGTCACTACTATATACTGCACAAGACCCATCAAAGTGGGGGCGACTGTAGGCACTGTATTTTTGCATATAAGGCCCGATGATGAGTCTCGTATGGAGACACTACCTTTTCAGTTGTGGAAGCCGCGGGAAACGGACGTTGGAAGGGTAAGTTGGAAATTAGCATTTTGTCAGATTTAACTCGCTTGTTTCGCTTCGGGTTCACTTGTTGGACCTCTGTTTTTAAACACATCTCACAAATTAAATATTAAAACATTTAAAACACATGTCACAAATTAAACTTAAATTAAATTAAAACACATGTCACAAATTAAATTAAAATTTAATTAAACTAAATTCCAAAATTAAAATAAATCACTTCCTAATTTTAATTAAATCACCCACCAAAATAAAATAATTTCTTGCCTTAAATAATTAAAATTAAACATAAATTAAATTACTTGATTTCTTTCATTTTTAAAAGCCATGCAAACCCTAATGAATCACTATAAAAATAACACATTCCCAACCCTTGCAACCCCAGTCCTCTCTCTCGGCAGTGACCACAAACCAGAACAAAAGAGAAAAAAAAGACACTAACTGAAACCCTAAAATACTTTTCTCTTCCTCTCTATCCTGCCCCCACGCTCAGCTCTCTCTCATCTCCTTCACGCCGTAAGCAACACTCACCCCTGACAAATAAAACACGCCCAGCAAATCAACACACAATTCACGCAGTCGCCACCTAGCAAAGAAACCCTAGCAATACACGTATACCATAGCTCCCATCACTCAAACTAACCCTCACGCCAAGCCCTCACTCTCTCAACACACACGCACAATCTGTACTCAATGAACCCTAACAAGCCCCTGCCTTCAAACCACACCACTGACCACCTTCAGTAGCCCCCCTCTTCACGACTAGCTCCCTCACGCCCCTTCTCCATGTAGCGTGTGAAGCCCTCAACAGCAGCCCTTATTCACCCCACAAACTGCCCTCAACACAGACCCAAACTGCCTTCAATTCTCGAACCAAACAGACCTCTAAAACCAGCCTCAACTCATGCGCATAACCCCCCTCTGCAAGCAGCCCGACTCCACGAAGAAACCATCCACCAAAAGCCTTAAATCCACGCCACCTGCCTCCTTCCATTCACGTAAACCAGCCACTGCGTCACGCATAAAACCACACCTTACACTAAAGATGAGTCCACAGCCCTCCACGCAACCTTTGCTGTAGCAGCCACCCTCATGCACCAGCCCTATAAACCAACCACATACTCCACGTTCACGTCCCCGCTGATCAAACCCCTCACGTCTAACACAAAAACGCACCAAGGCCATTGACCTTAGCCACCTTCAAAACAGACTGCCACAAAGCCCATCTCTCTCGGCCTTCTGACTCAAATAACCCTCATCAGCCCTTGCCCCTTATCGCCATTAGCAACATTGACCAGCCCTTGCGAACCCTGCCACCCCATTCACGCCCACCTCATTCACGCATATAATAGCCCCCATAACAGCCCCTTCAACGGCCATACAAAGCCGCCTTCACTGCAATATGCCAAAACTTCCGATCAATAAGCCTTAAACTGCCACATCTTACACACCCAAAACTGCCCAGAAAACAGTCCTAAAACCATATCATAAACTGCCCAAAAACCGCACTAAAACCCCCTGAAAAATCATCAAAAACAGCAGCCCGAACAGCAAAACAACGAGGAAAGACGTTGACTTAGTGAACCGAAAGATTTGCGGATCATTCACCCTTCCAACGGACGTGTAACGCCCTTTCGTGAGACGACAGAAGAGGTTAGACCTGAGGGCGCCCCTTTTTTTTATTATCTTTCGTTTATTTTATTTATTTTAAAAATATTATCGCATGAGAGTCGTTTGAGGCATGATATGATTGTTGGATGAGCGGAATATGTGTTCCCTTTTATGGTATATAGGATGGAAACCCGGACGTAAATTCCGTAGCCGAATCCAAATGGACGGTAGTGCGGTTTGTACTCGGGATACAACGCCACGTACCACTTAAGAGACATGTATTTCGTCTCATCCAAACTTGTGTTTGTGCATGTTGTAGTTCGTAGGTCATTTATTTTCTATTAAAGCATGATTAGGTGGTAAGCATGTTATTCATCTTAAGCATGATTTAGTCGATAGAAAGTTATTTCTTTATGCATGATTAAGTTGTTTTCACATTAGGGATTTAATTTATATTTATGCTTAGGTTCTTATTTATTTTCCGCATTAGATAATTGAGCATGCTTGTGATGATTGTATGTTATTGCGTGTTTGTCGTTATGACAACTTTGAAGTATGCGAACTTAGATATAAGTTCTCATTGTTATTATTATGCATGCGGACTTAGGCGTAGATTACCCTTGAGCATGAATGTTGAATAGATTCGGTTAGTTTATTGCAAAATCACATCATCACAAGTGACATAAGTAAGGGACCATTCCGAACCCAACGGTTTGAGGTCTTCCCTTGCGAGGGGTGAGTGCGGCCTTAAATCTTTGTCCCGGTTCACACCGGGTGGCGACTCCATGTTATTTCGTACTCCCAACTAGGTCGCGAGCCTAGAACAGCGTCGCCGATTTCTGTGCCCCACAGTGTGGCAAAGAGATTGTCAAACAAACTCTATGAGTCTGTGTTTTCCTCTTCAATCCTAACAAATCTACCAAACCTATCCCTACATCTAGGCATGCAATTAAACACAAGTAAAACGAGAAACATGAATAAAAGAATAAACTAAAAATAAATCAATCAATCAATCAATCAATCAATCAATCAATAATTCAAAATTAAAATTAAAACTGAAATAAAATTAATGAAATAAATAAAAAAATAAAAAAAAATAAACTAATAATCAAAACTAAACTAAAATTGAAATTGAAATAAAATAAAATAAATAAGTAAATAAATAAAATAAGATGGAACGAAGTTATCGATTTTATTGTTCACCAAGCAAACTTTCTCATTTTGCTTGTAAACCGTTTCCCCGGCAACGGCGCCAAAATTTGATTACGCCCAAAAAGTATTTACGGTTATCGCAGTATAACTGGGGTGTCGATTCCTCAAAGAGATGGTTACAGGGAACTGATTTACTTCAACAAAATGTTAGTAGTAACTTAATTAAATAGAAAGGTTGAATTGATAATATAAGATAAAAACTATGGAAAATACTTTAAGAATATCAGCAGAGAAATGCAGCAAAGCGTCAGGAATCCCTCTTGTATCAAATCCCTATATTCAGTTATTGATTTCTGTTATTACTCAATTGAAGGTTTCACATCCCAAACCAACAATCGGAAGATATTCAATTCTAAACATATTAAATTCCAATGTAACCAATGATTTATTTTCTCTATGTTAACAGCACACAAAGTTATCGTTATGACCTATCTAACGTCGACAATATACCCTCAGGCAATACTGTAGCAGAAGACCAACTCATAAAATAACTTTACAGTCACAACTGGGTTCCCCAATCACATATAGAAAAAGTATGACTGAATCTATATGCAAGTTGAATAAACACAGTCTCTGGATTCATAAATCGTAGAATAATAAAGAATAATAAACATCAATTGTAGTAAACGTTTAAGAGTATTTAGGAATCAACAACATGAATATAAAAACTTAAATACAAGCGTTAATCTTTAGCTTTGCCTATGAGATTAGTTCTCCATGGAAGAAAGAGACATAGCCTGAAGAGATTGCAGCAGCATCCTGTCTGGTATGAAGTTTCTTCGTTCTTCAATCTCAAATTTGTGTTTGTGGCTCTTTGTTGTGTGCTTCTTCTCTTTTTTTCTCCTCATTTTCTCCTCTTCTAGGTTTTGGACGAGCTTAGGTTTATATAGAGAAGTCCTGGATGCCTTATTTGCGTAAAAACAAACTAAACAAAAAACCCTGGAATACGCTTCCATGTCACGATGCGTGGCCTTTGCGCGTCGTGACGCATGGCCGATTTTTTGGTTTCTCTGATTCTGCGATTCAGCTCTTCCCGTGTGCTTCCGATGCGTCTGCAAGGTCCCGAAACATGTGTAATTGCTCCAATCTTCATGTTCCATTGCTCCCTAATAATAAGACACAAAATAAACTATAATTAAGATTAAATATATGATAATCAAGCTGAATTAGTGATGTTTAACGTACACTTTCATACATTTATCAGTTCGCTCCAAGCATCTTATCGCCAATTCGTAATGTATTTCAACATGAATAGGATTATATGTTCCTACCATGAACTGCATAGGATGCTGATCATAGCGGAAGATGACCTAAGGAATGGAGTACCGACTCGCCCTCTGAAACTTACTTCATTTTCTCCTTCTGCGCAGGCCAGGCCAAAGGGAAAGAAGATGAAAGCGAAGAAGAATAAGGGTTTCGGTCCTCCACCGTAAGGAAAGATAGCTAAGCCCATAGGGCGTCTGAAGACAATGTAGGAAACGCTTTCCTCACGCGGGGGAAGTGTGTAAGGTTCACGAATTGGACTTGAAAATTTTTTATGCCCTTCTCCTATGAATGCCGAATCAGACCAGCAGGTATACTGAAATTTTTCTTCTGTTTCGGACAAGATTTCAACCCCGGAACGCCCATGAAATATAGGACTGTTTTGGACCCGTTATGTGCCCGAACTGCACCCAAATCAGCCCCTGATTTCCGAGACTAACAATGATGTTTCAGGTCTAATTTTTCACTCAAAAATAATTCCTAACACATCCCCAAAATTACCCCAAGTGTTTCCCAAAATTCTGGATTAAATAAAATTCAAACTGAACCCCGTTACTCTTGTGTATGGTGAGACAATGAGAACAATGAGACACCTCACTGCCGTGAGATGTAATAGATGAAGAGAATGATTTTGGTTCAACGCCACAAGGTCTTCTGATAAGTGTGGGTTATACCCACTTATTACGGTATTTTTAGCTTACTGTTTTGTTATATTTCGAGATATTTAAATGTTATTTATAGTTTATTTCATGTTTTATTTGTAGGAGCATTAATACATGGATCGGGGAATAATTGCACGTGTTTTGGGAACTTTTGGGAAAACAGGACGAGCACGAGAGCATAGGCGCCATGGCGCCACCATCCCATACAAATTCCAGAGGGATGGGCACCATGGCGCCCATCAATACCAAGTAAGTGGCGCCATGGCGCCACTTACTAAAGGAACCAAAAGCGCCAGTTGAGAATTAAAGAGAGGTGCCATGGCGCCTCAAGTCAGCCTTCGTCCCATACATTTTCCAGGGAAGTTGGCGCCGTGGCGCCACTCAATTAAATCAGCCACGGCGTTGCGGGATGTGTTCCAGGAATTGTTTTTTAGGGTTTTTAAGATCCCTAATAATACCCAATGACTCCCAGCCTCCACTATAAATATAACAGTTCATCCAACACTCAAGAGGAGGCTAATACACTGCACAAAACACAGAATTAAATATTTTTAGAGATCCAATGAGGAGGATTGAAGAGCGACAAGAGGAGACAAATGATGTGACGTCCGGAGAGGAAAAGATTCAATTCGGGTTTTATCTTCTTGTTTCTTTCTTAGAACTCTAATGATTTCCATTAGATTCATGGCTTGTTTATTATTGTTTTTATCTTTTATCATGAACTAACTCCTTAATTCTGGAGAATGATGTAATCTATGCTTGAACCTTGTAATTATTTGTCGATTTTGTTATGAAGTTTTATTAATTTATTTATATTCTTTTGAGTTTAATGCTTCTTGATTGTTGGCCACAATTGGAGATGATGAATGTTTAGAATCTATCACTCGAGAGAGGGGATTTTGAATAGATCTAGAGAATATAGCCTAGGATTTTATAGATTTCGAGAGAATCTGTAGTCCTTTGAAGTCGTTAATATAGAATCACAAAGCGTAATGAGTTGTTAACTATTTGATTTTTATAGAGATATCGAAGTCTATAGTTGATGATCTTTTCACTCGGCACTCGAGAGAGGGAGTGGATATTTTAGGAGTCTTGACTTATAAACAATATAACTGAACATGGATTAATTGACATGACAAATGCATAGGTGACAGCTAGGTGAAATCAGGATCCAGAATCTCTATCGTATTAGTTCCTACTATTTTATTGTTTTTATATTTTATTTATTTATTTAAAATCTTTATTATTTGTTTTCTAAATAAAGTTAGGATTATCAATTGTAGTACTTAGTGCGAGTTAAGGCAATCCTTGTGGGTTCGACACTCTAAACTCATTTATACTAAAACTTGACACCGTACACTTGCGGTACGATATAAAATATCACAACATCTTCCGTACTATGCCTCGCAACTAATGGAAACAAGTGTGGGCTTGACTCACACAATTAAATCCCTAAACACTTTAGAGATTTTTGTCACAAGCAATTTATTTTTTTCTTTTTCTTCTTTTTAGTTTCTCAGCTTACGAGAGAATGGAGAAGATGAAGAAAGGTGGCTAGGGTTGCAAATGAGAGGCTTAGGACAAGAAAAATCATATTTGTTTTCTTATAGTTAGGGTTTAATTTTACAAAATCAAACAAACCCTACCTCTCCCACTATGTATAAGAATCGGCCATAGCATAGGCAAATATTAATTTTTGCAACTCCAACATTAACTTTCCATAAAGCCAATATATGTTAGTGATGAGTGATAAATGTATCACTATTTCTCACTCATTTGACCTAATATTTTGTATAGTTCTTGAGTTTTTTTGAATATTTTGATGTGTTTTGTGTTATTTTATAGATAATTAAAGTTTCAGGACTCTCTGGAGTTGATTTGGGACCAAAACAGTGAAAAATGACACAAAAGGGCAAAATTGTAAATTAGCGCATCGCGACGTGCAGGCTGCATCACGACTCCTAACATGCGCCGCTCCATGCTAACGTGCGTCGGGTCTACATATCATAATCTGAGAAGTTTGACTTTGCTAACGTGCGCCGTGCCACGTGTCACCATCACAGCCGATCTGCTAACGTGCGTCATGCCATGTGTCATCATCCTATGGTGCCGACAATCGCCATCGCCACGTGGAGTGTCGCCATGTGTCACTCCACGTGTCAGCCATGTCATCATCCGCATCATCAGTTGACCGAGTGAACGTGCCATGTCACCGCCATGTTATCATCAGCCAATCACAGCGTGCCACGTGTCGCAATCCTACTTGCCGACAATCACTTTCGCCATGTGTTGCCACGTCATCGCCATGTCAGTGCCACGTCAGCATAATTATTGAGTCATTTATCCGAAATGCCACGTGGCAGATAAGAATCTGAGGCCGACGAATCATATAGCGACACATCAGCGCGTCGCGACGCAAGAAGAAACTTGCACGTCGCGACGCTAGGGGGTTATCGAGGCCTATAAATTGAGCTCGATATTTCAGATTCAGATGTACCTTCCTCTCTGAATTCTCTGATGTAAATAGGGAGTTTTATATCTAGTTTCTTTTAATTTCAGTTTTGTAATTAAATTTTAATTACGTTCTGTAATAGTATTTTACTTTCTTTACTTTTACAGTTTTTACTATTCAACCATGAGGAGGTAACTTCCCATTGCTAGGGTGAAAGGTAATTCTTTTACTATTGCTATTTAGATTAATCTCCTTTAATTATAATATATTCACTATTTAAAATTTGACATAATAAGGATACCGCTATATTGGTCGGTTGGTAATTCATTTTAAACTGGTTTAAACCTGACTAAGCAAGGATACCGCCAGATTGGTCGGTCGGTAATTAAATTTTCTTACCACCTATATGGCAGGTTTATTTTGGTTTCGCCTTTATGGCTGGTTGGACTTAATTTGACTTAATCAGGTTACCGCTTATATGGCTGGTTGGCAAAATTATCATAAGTTAATATATTATATTAAGGGAGATATCTAAATGGTAAATAGTAAAAGTAGATCCTTTTACCTTAGCATTTTATTTTATTGTAATTTACTTTTAGCATTTTCTTTACCACATTTACTTTTCAGTATTTTTACTTTATGTCTTTTATTTTACTAGCCCTAGTTATGTGTCGTAACTAAGTTAGTTATCTAGGGTTGTGATGAATTTTAATATCACCGGTTTATAAGGGGTTATTTTATAGTTTGGGTAATTTAAAGGTTTACTTATTAAGTATTAAGTTTAATGTGTTTTGTTAACTGTCCATTAATAAGATTGATTTGGTAAATCTAAAATAAACTTGACAAAGGAATTTTAGGTTTCAGCCTTAGACTTAATAGCCCACGATCTTCCTTGAGGATAGATAACCCTTTAATAAATTTCCTTACAAGATAGACATATACCTGTCGGGCAGGGGTAACCATAATTGGAACTTAATCTTAATGAATCCAGGTAATTTGGGTGACATAGACATATGGTTCCATTAAGTTATACTGGGTATTTGCGTCTGACCATCGACAGAGGCTTTCGCATAATTTCGTGTTCCAGGTTAGTAAATCGATTTATTACACAAACATGAAATAACCACTTCATCTTTTAAAAGATATTAGAAAGATTCACAACCCTAGATAGTTTCCTAATATTGAATTTTCTTATACCTACTTTCGTTCAATTTTATTTACTTGTTTTTAAATTTAAAATCATCACCATTCCCATTCAATCAATCAACCTGTTAGATACTAGTAATCATTTGACCTCATAAAATTAATAGATTAGGTATTAAGTCCTCGTGGGATCGATACTTTTTATACTACTTGAACGATACGTGCGCTTGCATTATACGCGTGTGATTACGCCGGTCAAGTTTTTGGCGTCGTTGCCGGGGACATATTTATCTTTCACTATTAGTTTTGAGGTTAGATACCTTTACTTGTATCTAATTTATTTTTACTTATTATTTTTGTTTTCACTTGTTTCAGGTTCTCAGACACTACATGAGACGAACCAGAAGCTTTGAAATCTGATCGTTTGATCCGGAAATTGAAAGAACCATCAGACAGTTGAGAAGGAAAAGGCGAGAAGGCTAAGAAGCTTTAGTCAACATGGAACCTGAACCTTTGGAAGTTGCACCACCAATACCCATTCGAGACAGAACCATTCCGGTGGTCGACGGCTTCATTTCCTGTATTATACTTCCTCATTTACCAGCAAATGTGTGTGACATCAAATCATGCATTCAGATGATTCAACAGTCAGTGCAGTTTGGGGGAAAAGCAACTGAAGATCCTAATACATGTTGGGTTTCTATTAAGTCCCAATGATCAATTCAAGCAAGAAACATATGTGAATACAACAATGAAATATGGCGGAATCATACTTACATTGAATAGTTTTGGATGCGATGAACACAAGCCCTTTGCTCCCTTGAAGCTCTCGGCTTTCTCCCCTTTTTGTGCTTCTCCAAATTCGGTCAACTCCATGGATGGATCTCCAAGCTCCAAGCTTTGAATGATGATTCCATGCTCATAAGTTGGTTTCCCTATCACCTTAGGATGACCCTTCATGTGCTAGCATTGAAAAAATTGCCACAATCTTTCCTTGTTCTTCTTCTTGTTCTCGGCCAACAAGATTTTAGAGAAGAAAATTGGCTTCAAAGCCGAGAGAGGGAGAGGAGGGAAAAATTGGTTCCAAACCTTGTAAGTGATAAATAGAGAGAGAGAATTTGTGTTGTGTATATGTTTTGTTTTCCAAAAATCAAATACCAAAAAACAACTTCAAATTTCCAAAAGTCAAAGGCATTAAAGCCATCCAACAACTCACATCACTCATGAATAGTGACTGGTTGTCAATCACTCAAAGTGACAAGACATCCATCACATGAATGACGAGTGATGTGACGCGTGATGTCACTTGTGGGCCGCACTTGAATTCGAAATGCGAGTGTGCCCGTAAACACTCCCGAGCTCGGGTTCGCTAATTCTGAATCAACGAATTTTTCTTTGTGACGTAATTAAATCTAATTTAATTAAATAATTATGCCTAGCAAAATTACTATTCACGTCGCTAGCGAATTAATTCTAAATTAACTCGTTCGCCCGAATTAAAATCTAATTTAATTCCGCGTCGAAATCCAATTTCGTATAATATATCAAATATATTATTTTTTTGATTAATTCCAAATTAATCATTCTCTCTCTTTAAATAATATTTTATCCCATATAAAATATCTCTGTAATTAATCCCAGATTAATTTTCTCTCTCTTATAATTAATCTCAGATTAATAAAGTGCGAGTCATACGTCATCGGTGAATCTTCGGGAAGCGACCCATGAGATCCCTGGATATGTTGGCAGTAAATCTGGCCGTCGGACTATCCGAACACGTACGTACCTAGTACTACGTTTTTACCGATTTACAAGATATGGTTGGCTTCTAGCAAAGCACCGTGCCTACCAATTCTCCATAAATATTCTTACTGGAATATGTGATCTATATCAGGCGTAGTATACGTAGTATTGCGTATTGCGATCCAGCATCGGATGTCACGTGCAAGGCCTGGGGCTGGAATTATGTCTGCCTCGTACGAAGCAAATATCAGATCTCTAGTAACTAGTCTCTATTATCAGATAATCATGACCTAGTCATATTATCCCGATGACTGCAGTACATAAGAGCACCAGTTCCGTATCCTATTTGATCATCATCTCCACTATGACTGGAGTGATACTTCCGTCTTGACATCACACCCAATACACTACGATTCTCAATATACCCAGAAGAGGCGTACACGGAATCTGTTAAAGCCCTGGACGACCAAAACCAAAGTATATTGATTGTCGCAAGTATTAGCGGTGCAAGTCTCAGGTTAAGACCAAATACATCAACCCTGATTCAGACTTCCATAGACACATAGTCATACTACCAATGGAATTCCGAGGGGTCTATCCAGAGCGAAGCTGTTCCCGTACCATCGGTAAACACAACCTCCTATTACACTTGTATGAGTATCCTATACCCAAATATATGAGAACTATTCTGTTATGCCCTCACAAAGCGCACAAGTGTAATACTAGTCTTTTACGCATTATCGATGTCCAATCTCGATAATACTCCGACTAGGGATATTTAATTATTAAACCTTTGTGGATTGATATTGTCTCATATCATCTCAATCCAGAACTAATCATAAGGACCTTCTATCATTTATACATCTTGGTAATCCAATTACAAATGATAAAAGAGAAATTTCCTTTGTCACATAGTTAATTTGTACAACAACACCATGATCTGTACAAAAAGTGATGTTATGGGTCATAATTGTCCAACAATCTCCCAATTGGCCTATAGCCAATCACTCAAGTGTCCTACACCCGAACTATGTACGGTTTGCTCAAATATCTGCTTAGAAAATACTTTCGTCAACGGATTTGCATGATTATCATCTGATGCGATTTATTCGATCATCACATCGCCACAATGTATGATCCGAACGAATCAGATGAATATTTGAAGAATTAGGTACTAGATCGAAATACGCAATACTACGTATACTACGCCTGATATAGATCACATATTCCAGTAAGAATATTTCTGGAGAATTGGGTAGGCACGGTGCTTTGCTAGAAGCCAACCATGTCTTTTAAATCGGTAAAAACGTAGTACTAGGTACGTACGTGTTCGGATAGTCCGACGACCAGATTTACTGCCAACATATCCGGGGATCTCATGGGTCACTTCCCGAAGATTCACCGATGACGTATGACTCGCACTTTATTAATCTGGGATTAATTATAAGAGAGAGAAAATTAATCTGTGATTAATTACAGAGATATTTTATCTGGGATAAAATATAATTTAAAGAGAGAGAATGATTAATTTGGAATTAATCAATAAAATAACATATTCGATATATTATACGAAATTGGATTTCGACGCGGAATTAAAATTAGATTTTAATTCGGGCGAACGAGTTAATTTAGAATTAATTCGCTAGCGATGTGAATAGTAATTTTTCTAGGCATAATTATTTAATTAAATTAGATTTAATTACGTCGCAACGAAAAATTCGTTAATTCGGAATTAGCGAACCCGAGCCCGGGAGTGTTTGCGGGCGCACTCGTATTTCGAATTTAAGTGCGGCCCATAAGTCACATCACGCGTCACATCACTCGTCATTCATGTGATGGATGTCTTTTCACTTTGAGTGATTGACAACCAGTCACTATTCATAAGTGATGTGAGTTGTTGGATGGCTTTAATGCCTTTGACTTTTGGAAATTTGAAGTTGTTTTTTTGGTATTTGATTTTTGGAAAATCAAAACAATATACACAACACAAATTCTCTCTCTCTCTTTATCAGTGGGAGTACTCGTCATTAATTGTTGGATTTCTATTAAGTCCCAAGGATCAATTCAAGCAAGAAACATAAGTGAATAAAATAAAATGAAATATGGCGGAATCATACTTACATTGATCGGTTTTGGATGCGATGAACACAAGCCCTTTGCTCCCTTGAAGCTCTCGGCTTTCTCCCCTTTTTGTGCTTCTCCAAATTCGGTCAACTCCATGGATGGATCTCCAAGCTCCAAGCTTTGAATGATGATTCCATGCTCATAAGTTGGTTTCCCTATCACCTTAGGATGACCATTCATGGCTAGCATTGAAAAAATTGCCACAATCTTTCCTTGTTCTTCTTCTTGTTCTCGGCCAAGCAAGATTTTAGAGAAGAAAATTGGCTTCAAAGCCGAGAGAGGGAGAGGAGGGAAAAATTGGTTCCAAACCGTGTGAGTGATAAAGAGAGAGAGAGAATTTGTGTTGTGTATATTGTTTTGATTTTCCAAAAATCAAATATCAAAAAAACAACTTCAAATTTCCAAAAGTTAAAGGCATTAAAGCCATCCAACAACTCACATCACTCATGAATAGTGATTGGTTGTCAATCACTCAAAGTGACAAGACATCCATCACATGAATGAGGAGTGATGTGACGCGTGATGTGACTTGTGGGCCGCACTTAAATTCGAAATGCGAGTGCGCCCGCAAACACCCCCGGGCTCGGGTTCGCTAATTCCTAATTAACGAATTTTTCGTTGCGACGTAATTAAATCTAATTTAATTAAATAATTATGCCTAGCAAAATTACTATTTATGTCGCTAGCGAATTAATTCTAAATGAACTCGTTCGCCCGAATTAAAATCTAATTTTAATTCCGTGTCGAAATCCAATTTCGTATAATATATCGAATATATTATTTTATTGAATAATTCTAAATTAATCATTCTCTCTCTTTAAATAATATTTTATCCCAGATAAAATATCTCCGTAATTAATCCCAGATTAATTTTCTCTCTTATAATTAATCTCAGATTAATAAATTGCGAGTCATACGTCATCGGTGAATCTTCGGGAAGCGACCCATGAGATCCCTGAATATGTTGGCAGTAAATCTGGCCGTCGGATTATCCGAACACGTACGTACCTAGTACTACGTTTTTACCGATTTACAAGATATGGTTGGCTTCTAGCAAAGCACCGTGCCTACCAATTCTCCATAAATATTCTTACTGGAATATGTGATCTATATCAGGCGTAGTATACGTAGTATTGCGTATTGCGATCCAGTATCGGATGTCACGTGCAAGGCCTGGGGCTGGAATTGTGTCTGCCCTTTATGAAGCACATATCGGATCTCTGGTAACTAGTCTCTATTATAGTATAATCATGACCTAGTCATATTATCCCAATGACTGAAGTACATAAGAGCACCAGTTCCGTATCCTACGTGATCATCATCTCCACTATGACTGGAGTGATACTTCCGTCTTGACATCATACCCAATACACTACGATTCTCAATATACCCAGAAGAGGCGTACACAGAACCTGTTAAAGCCCTGGACGACCAAAACCAAAGTATATTGATTGTCGCAAGTATTAGCGGTGCAAGTCTCAGGTTAAGACCAAATACACCTACCCTGATTCAGACTTCCATAGACACATAGTCATACTACCAATGGAATTCTGATGGGTCTATTCAGAGCGAAGTTGTTCCCGTACCATCGGTAAACATAACCTCCTATTACACTTGCATGAGTATCATATACCCAAATATATGAGAACTATGTCATTATGCCCTCACAACGCGCACACGTGTAATACTAGTCTTTTACGCATTATCGATGTCCAATCTCGATAATACTCCGACTAGGGATATTTAATGATTAAACCTTCGTGGATTGATACTGTCTCATATCATCTCAATCCGAAACTAATCATAAGTACCTTCTATCATTTATACATCTTGGTAATCCAATTACAAATGATAAAAGGGCAATTTCCTTTATCACAAAGTTAATTTGTACAACAACACCATGATCTGTACAAATAGTGATGTTATGGGTCATAATTGTCCAACAATACCCACATCAGCAACTTTCTGGAAGTTTGTGGCATTTTCAATTACAACCGAGAAGCTGAAGAAGTAATGAGACTGGCGGGTTTTCCATACTTCTTGAAAGACAGAGCTAAATTGGCTACATTCACTACCAGCAGGTTCCATCATAACTTGGAACACTTTAGCCACCAATTTTTTTGCAAAGTACTTTCCACCAGCCAGAACTGGAAAGCTGAGGAATGACATCATATCCTTTGTACAACAGACTCGAAAACTCTCTAAGAAGCTTGGAAAAGGTACAAATATTTGATCCAGAAATGTCTTCACCATGAGATTTCAAAATAACTTCAAGTCCAAACTTTCTATATTGGACTTTCTAGACTGATGAGAACCACAATCGATGCTGCTGCTGGAGGAGCTTTAATGGCTAAATGAGAAGATCAAGCCTGGAACCTAATCGAAGAAATGGCCAACAACAATTCCTTGTGGCCAACAGAAAGGAGCATGATCTAAAGAATTGCATGAATTTATGAAGTTGGAGCCAATACAGAAGTCAACGCCAAGCTGGATCAAATATGTAAATTCATGGAGACTCTCAGCACTCAAAGCAACATTGGAGCCATAAGTTCACCATATGGAGGAGCACCAGAACCAAACCAACTTGAGGAGACGGTGAATTATGTCAACAATTTCAACAAACAGGGGAACAATCCATATTCTAACACCTACAACCCATGGTGAAGGAATCATCCTAATTTTTCATGGAGCAACAATTAAGGGCAAAAGAAATATCCACCACCAGGATTCCAACAACGAAGCCAGGAGTTTGAAAAAGAACCAGAAATGAAAGAATGGATTACAGAGATGTTCAAAAAGCAACAAGCAGCATATGATGATATATTTCAAAGCCATTTGCTTCCATCAAAGCATTGGAGAATCAAATTGGACAACTGGCCAATGCTCAGAGTTACAGACTGCCAGGGAATCTTCCCAACAACCACAGAACCAAATCCAAGAAACATAAGGAAGGAGCAGTGTCCATGCCATCATGTTAAAAAGCGGTACTGAAATCAACAAAGATGTTGGAGCCAAAACAAGTGCTGAGGAAGTTCTAAAAGAAACAAAGCAACAGATGGAGGAAAAAGATCAAAGGAAACAGAACAGATCACTCCACCTCCACATTTTCCTTAGCATCTTCAGAAAAACAATCTGGACAAGCAGTTTGCTCATTTCCTAGAGGTGTTCAAAAAGCTGCACATCAACATTCCATTTGCCGAAGCCTTGGAACAAATGCCCAGCTATGTAAAATTCATGAAAGACATTCTTTCACGAAAATAGAGATTGGGAGATTACGAGATAGTAGCATTGAGAGAAAAATGCAGCGCCATCATTCAGAGGAAGCTTCCCCCAAATTTGAAAGATCCTGGCAGTTTCACCATTCCTTGCATCATAGGAGAACATAACTTTGGTAGGGCTTTATGTGATTTAGGTGCAAGTGTTAACTTGATGCCTTTTTCTATTTTCAGGAAACGGCATATTGGAGAAACAATGCCCACTTTAGTCTCTCTGCAACTTGCTGATAGAACACTAGTATTTTCGAGAGGTGTAATTGAAGACGTGCTGGTCAAGGTTGACAAATTCATTTTCCCAACAGATTTTATTGTCTATGATATGGAGGAAGACGCAGACGTGCCAATCATCCTCAGGAGACCGTTCTTGGCTACAGCTCGAACCATTATTGATGTACAAAAAGGAGAATTAACCATGAGGGTACAGGACCAAGAAGTAACATTCATGTTTTCAAGGCCATGGATTTCCCAGATGATGAAAAGAATGAGGAATGTTTCACACTTGATGTAATACACAGTACCATCCAGAATTCTGATGAAGGAAAAGTTCTACTGAAAAACTTAAAGCATGTCAACTGTCTGTGGAGCCTGAAGATAAAGCGTCTTGTGCATTAAAGACGCAGATTCTTACACTACAAGCAACAGAAGAGAAACAGTTCCACCAGCTCAACAAATTGGAAGAATTTCACATACAGCCTTTTGAGAATGCCAAATTGAACAAAGAAAAGGCCAAGAAGAGACATGATGAGAAGTTAGTGCGCATACAACTGGAACCAGGGCAGAAGGTACTGTTAAACAAATCAAGGGTGAAATTCTTCCTATGGAAGCCAAAATCACGGTGGTCAGGTCCATTCCTAATCACCAAGGTTTTATCAGATAGAGCCGTTGAGATACATGATCCTGACTCCAACAAAAAATTCAAGGTTAAAAACAAGCGTGTCAAGCACTACTGGGGAGAATCATTTGAGCGACAAAAAGAAAGTGTCACACTTTCAGATCCAGCCTAACGTTCGAGAAGTCATGTCTAGCTGACGACGTTAAACTTAGAGCTCGCAAGGAAGCAACCCATGTAATTTTTGATATATTGTGATTTGGTGTGATTTCATTTGGTGTGTTTAGCTTTTACAGGATAAGTCATTTCAGGATGGAAGAAGTTCTCGCAAATCTTCACAATCAATTTCATTCTCTCCCTCAAAAATCTTGGATGAAAGTTTACAAAACTCGCTTGGAACGGATGAGATTACTAACGATCCATGGTGTTCCTAATGACATTCGTTGGGTAATTGAAGCACGGGTCTGATTGGCAGGTGAGTCTTCTGAATCTTTTATTTCACATCTGCCTGGTTTTGGAAAAAGCACCTATGCAAAGAAACGTAGAGCTAAGCAAATGGGTTTTTGTTACAAATGTCACGCTGGTGCAATACTCGTTGTCATTCTTTAGGAATGGTGTCTGGTAATCGGGAAGATAAAATTAAATTCATTAGGGATGGCTTGAGTAAGGAGTTTGTAGATGATATATCTTTAACTCTTGAGACGCATCCCGTGGATATGTTCATATAGCCATCCGTAAATTACATACATAATTCCAAAAAGAAAGACAACAGTTAAGTCTCGGGAATCTGACTCAAAAAGACCATGTTTTCCAATTAAAAAAAAAAAATGGATGGGCAGCTTGTCCCTAACGCATAGACATCAATCAAGCTGTAAATTATTGTAAATATTATATCTCTTTGTCTTTTCCTAATAATTGTAATTTGTTTTGTTATTTTCTTTTATTATCTCCGACAGGATCCAGACCTTTTCTACTATCACGATTTATTTTTCTGTTAACTAATAATTTCATTTGGCAGGTACTAGTGCTATTATTTTACTCACCCTTTTTCAGGTGTTATAAATTCAACTCATCATTGCACTTTTGAAGACATCCAGAGTAAAACATGGAAGCCACTTCAAGAAGACGAGTTGAAAACATCTGTGTGTTTTACGGTACTAGTGTTGGTGTTAAGCCACAATACGTAGAAGCAGCACATGAATTGGGTCGAGTCGCAAGGAATATGCACTTAGTATATGGCGGTGGAAATCTTGGACTAATGGGGATCATTTCAAAGGCCGTACAGGAAGGAGGCAGTCACATTTTAGGAATCATCCCAAAACCCTTGGCAGAAGCAAATCTTATTAGACCATCAAACGGAGAAGAACTAATCGTGTCAGGTATGTCTGAACGACTGGTAGAAATGATTAACTGTGCTGATGCTTTTATTGCTTGCCAGGTGGCTTGGGTACATTGGAGGAAATTTTTACAGTGTTATCTTGGGCGAACCTTAACATACACCAGAAACCGCTTGGACTGTACAACGTTGAAGGATTTTATGATTTTCTTTGTGTGTTTCTTGATGATGCCCGGAGAAATGGGTTCATGTCAAAACCTTTAAAAGAACTCATATTCACTCCCAGAACTGCTCTGGATCTAATTGACCAAATCTTAGCCTATGAACCACAAATTGACCCTATCATTTCAAAGATAAATTGGTCCGAGGACGATCGTGGTAAGAGGCGTCGGATTAATCTGGATCTTAACCTTTAACTTTTCATGTAGAATTTCAGTTAACCAGGTATTATCTTCTAAACTCTTCTTCTACTGTTTAAGACATTGGGGACAATGTCTCATTTAGGTTTGAAGGAGGGAATTAGTTGATCATTATCTTATTTTTAGTTGTGTGTTGTTTTTATTTTAAGACCAAAATTTTTCGAAAAATACAAAAAAATTGAAAATTTTTCTAAAAATTACAAAAATATTTTGCGTTTTTGTTTTTATTTTGACTAAAAAGGTGAAATTGGTGAGAGATAGCTGTGTAAGGAGTTCCCATTCCTAAGACGTATCTCAAACCTATTTCGGAACAAATTAATTTTTGTTTATTTCCTTTTGAATTATTTAATTTGTAAATTCTCCATAAAATTAACTAAAATGGATTTTCATATGCTCTGTTGGAGGTATTATCAACATGCATGGTAACATACAGACATAAGCTGTAATTGAAAAGTTTGTAATAACCAGTGCTCTAGTTTATTGGAGGAAGCATCTCAAAAAGCAATGGAGTAGTAAAAAAAAGTCTGAGATCCGAGTTATTAGGTCCGTAGGGGTGTTTTAACACTTATTGCCCTAAACCAACTGGTTGGGAGTCACTGGCCCAAAGCTCGCTACATGGATCAAAGTGTTGGATAATATGACCCATAGCGTCACTATTTGCACAGATTATTGTGTTGTTGTAGCAAATTAACTATGTAACAAGGAAATTGCACTCTTTCATTTTGTGATTAGATCACCATAGACATATAAATGAAGAGAGGTCCCTATGATTAGTTCCTGGATTGAGATGATATGAGACAGTATCAGTCCACGAAGGATTAATCATTAAATATCCCTAGCCGTAGTATTATCGAGACTGGACATCGATAATGCGGAATAGGCTAGTATTGCACTTGTGCGCGTTGTGAGGGCACAACGGCATAGTTCTCATATATAAGTATTGGATACTTGTGCAAGTGCGATAGAGAGGTCGTGTTTCACCGATGGTACGGGAAACAGCTTCGCTCTGGATAGACCCTTCGGAATCCCATTGGTATTATGACTAGGTGTCTATGGGAGGCCGAAATCAAGGTAGGTGTGTATAGTCTTAACCTGAGACTTGCATCGCTAATACTTACGACAATCGGTAAACTTTGGTTTTGGTGGTGGGGGATCTTAACTGGTTCTGTGTTCACCTCTTCTGGGTTTATCAGGAATCGTAGTGTATTGGATGTGATGTCAAGACGGAACTGTCACTCCAGTCATAATGGAGATGATGTCACGCATGATACGGTATTAGTGCTCTTAAGTGATGCGCATCCAATCGTGATATTATGACCAGGTCATGAATATCCGATTATAGAGACTAGTTACCAGACATCCGATATGTGTTTCGGACGGGGCAGACACTTATCCAGCCCCAGCCCTAGCACGTGATTATCCGATACTGGGCGATATGCACAATACATTAGTATACTACGCTTGATACAGATCTTTGATATTCTTTGATGATATGTCCGGAGAACTTGGGAAGACTTGGTACTTGCTAGGAGTCGACCTTGTCTCGTAAATCGGTTAGAGTAGAACGTAGTACTTGGTACGTACGTGATTCGGATACTCCGACGACCGTATTTACTGCCAGATTATCCGGGGATCTCATGGGTCGCTTCCCGATAATCCACCGATGACGCACAACTCGCACTCTTGAATAATCTGGGATTATAATAGAAGAGAGAGAAAAGTAATCTAGGATTAATTACGGAGATATTTTATCTAGGATAAAATATCGTCTAGAGAGAGATAACGATTAATTTGGAATTAATCGGTAAATTAATATATTCGATATATTATACGAAATTAGATTTCGACGCGGAATTAAAATTAGATTTTAATTCGGGCAAACGAGTTAATTTAGAATTAATTCGTTAGCGACGTAAATAATAATTTCGCTAGCCGCAATTATTCGATTGAATTAACGTCGCGATGTAAGCTCGGTATTTCGGAAATATCGAACCCAAACGCGTGAGTGCACGTGGGCCCACTTTCATTTGGAAACGTGTGGGGCCCACATGACACATGTCATTTTATGCATTATTTTATTCTAATGCATTGCATGGTGATAGTGTACAATACACTCAATGGTCTTGCATGGAGTTTGAGTGTTTGACACTCTAAACCATTGCATGATTTGTGTCATAAATTTATTATCAATTTAATAAATATTATGGCATAAATATAAATTGATTTTTGGTAAATCATTTTCAACTTAACACAACTTCAATCTCTCTCAAACTCTCTCCTCTCCTCACGCCAAAACAGAAGGTTTGCTCACTGGTTTTGAACCAGTTCAGGCGTGACTTTAGGGAAGCAAGGTTGGGTTTTCATGGTGAAAAACGCAAGTGCTAGCACACTACGAGTCTTGCGAAGGTGGTAGGGAGGTTCCCCCATGAGACGGGATCCATCCGACGAAGCTTGGAGCCCGTTTTCTTCACTCAAATTTCTATTTGCAGGGCAGGGGACTGTTGCAGTTTGGCGTGAAGGGCAGTGCGTTTTTGGACTTCATTCGTCTCAATCGACTCAACCGATCAATGTGAGTATTCCGCTACCTCGTTGATGTGTTCACGCATGTTTTCATGACTTGTTTGATCTTGGGACCTTAGAATAAACCAACAATGGCATCAAGAGCTAATGTTGCAAGCATGAAAAATGTAGGGCTTAAAATTTGGGTAAATGTTTGTTGAGCATGATTTGAATAAATTGATTGTTTGAGTATGCTTATAACATGTTTTATTGCATTTGGTTGGACCAATTTGTTGAAAATTGATTTGGAATAATTTTCCCCAAAATATTGATGTTGGCCGAATGTAAGTCATATTGGAGTTCTTGAATTTTTTCATTTTAATTCATTGGATGAGTTATAATGATAAAGGATGATGTTAATTGAAGTCAATTGGATTGAATTTGAGTTGAACAAAAATCCCCAATTTGCTTCACTTGGCCGAATATAATAGCCCTTTAATGTCTTGGTAATTTTGATTTTATGAACATTGGATGTGTATGAAATCATTCGGGAAGTTAATACATTGTCGATTGTGTAATAATCAGATTGAATTCAAATCGGACAAAATAACCTTCCTTGGCCGAGACTTAAAAGCATTGTAATAGGTTTGATTTTTCATTATGTGTGTTTGACATGTAATAATGAATTAAGTATGATTAATTGGACTAATTTGGTGCTTCGAAAAATCAATTTAGGTTATTAATCATCGTAATGCACTTTAGGTAATTAAATTGCGTAATTGGATTAGTGTAATTTAATTATTTAGGCTTAAATTGGATTTGGGCTTTAATTGATGTAATTGGGCCTTTTGGGCTTGATTTATCAAGTTTGGTTTAGGCCAATGGATTGGATCCAATTGGGCCCAAAACCTTAACCATAAAGCCCAATTGCGACTAATGAACCTTTAATGTTTAATTGGGCCTAATGGGCCGAAATTGATTTCTAAGGCTTTTGGGGGATTCCATTATTGGGCTTTGGTTGCCGAAGCCATGCCTAAAGAAATAGTAAAGCCCATTGGACTTCAATTGAATTGACGTTGGACGTTAATCGGTCTTTGAGACCGACGCGATTGAATTTGGAATTTAAATCGTAAAGGTTTATTAAAAAAGTGTAATGTTAATTTGAATTGAATAATGAATTAGTATTAAATACATGTTAAATTTGATTTAATGATGTAGTTAATTTAATTCATGAATTCGTACTTTGAGTACTTATTCGCAAAAACGAGTTTGACTCGAACAAAATCAAATCGTTGTTTGAACATTGGATGATCACTTAATTATCAGATTAATTAATTTGATTAGATTGATTGATAGCATGCTTATGTGTGTGAATACGTGGTTGTGTTGAATGAATAATGCATATCGGATGGATATTAGATGGGTGGGCAATTTTAGAAATTGTTGTAAAAATTCGATTTATTAAATTGGACCTGCGTGTCCAGCCTTATCACCTTCTTTCTCTTTGTATTCTCTTCTCACCTATTCCCCTCTATGTATATGAGGTTCTTTAGAAGTGTAGTGTAACGGGTAGAAGTAGTACAAGTGCTAGCTTGAGTGAGAAAGGGAGAGATTTGATCTAGGATCAATGTGTAAAGTATCCATCCGCATATCATTATTATTTTATTTCATACTCGCTTTATGATGTATTTAGAATGCATGTTTAAGGGTGTATGATGATGAGACCTTAACAAAGATAATTAAATTGGTAGCCAATTTGCACACGCGAAAATCCCTCAATCTATATTAAGCAAATATCCTTCCATTGAATGATTCTTGTTCAAGATCCGAAGTTGGCATTGTTGTTTTTGACCAAAGTCAAGACCTGGTCAATCAAGGATGTACTTGAATCATGAGAGTTTTGTTGCATATTGGTGTCTTGTCCAAATCGTGATTTTTATTGGCCAAAGTCAAGATCACTTTTTGCCAATGACATTGATTACGAAACTTTCCTCGTCAATGGGTCCCGCTTAACTAGAATCATTAGGTTTGTTTTTGGCCAAAGCCAAGGCCTAGATGATTTGGAGGATATGGTTAGGAAAATGTATTGGATACATTGACATTATACATATGTTTTGGACTTGGATGTCCACCTAACCGGATCTAGGAATTGGATGAGATCCAATTGATCTGTGAGATCTACCTAGTTAAATAGCATACAGCTTTTTATTGGCCAAAGTCAGGGTTGTGTGTTATTTAATAGGATCCTAGCCCACTAGGAAACACGGTTTCCCGAGTACTCCACAGAGGGTTAGAGACTCGACGAAAAATAGTGGGAGGCAAGTATTGAATTTGCAGCATTCGTTCGAATACTCGCTAAACACGCTCATTTTATTTTACTCGTCATATTAATTAAAAGTATTAGTTGGACTAATATTTTATGTTGTTTTAAATTATATATATAGTTGGACTATATACAAACTCATTCAATATATAGTTGATTTTATAATTGGATTATAGTAATCAATATAATTGAATTAAAATGATAGTTGATTTTATAATGGATTATAGTAATCAATATTAAAATTATAGTTGATTAAATAAATGGATTATTGTAATCATTATAATAATAGTACCTTATTAAAATTGATTAAATAGTTGGACTATTAAAATCAAGATAGAATTGAAAGGTTGAATATTTAAAATATATAATCCTTGGATTAAATGTTTTAAATGATTTAATTTTCAATTGAGAATTATAAATAGGTTAATTTATTTGATAAAATAACTTATTATGACTAAGCCCATAATTAAGCAATAGTAGAGCATAAAGTCTTTGGAAGATTTATGTGATGATGACTTTAGTGCTTAATTAATATACTTATAATAAATCTATCTTTAGATTTAAAAGTATTAAGTTGCAATTAATATTCTTGGAGAATTAATTGACTATTCTAGTGGAGAAAAGTCAAAGTTTGCAATTGGGCATGTAGCACAAGGTGCACATCGTTTCGATATTCCGAAACCCAAGGCTTGGCCAAAGGTTTGTGAAATATTGAAAAGGATAATTGAATCTCAAAGTGACTACCATTTGGATATGGAAGACACGAAGGAATTAAAGAAAGGGCGAGGCTCTAACTTTAAAAATATTTGTCAAAGTTATGTTCACTACTAGTATTAAAATTAGATTTTAAATACTTAGTGTGGACATAAATATATGTATTGACGTTCAGAATCCGCTGTGAGCTGGATACTGGCTTCAAGCCGATATTTCTCTGCAAATCGGAAAACGGGACGAAAGTCGCTGTTTCGACCGCAGATACCTAAGTTTAGGAACTACCTTTGGGTATGTACTTAAATTAGGAAATGTTATAATGAACTAGTTTAACTAGAGACATTATCTCTATATCAGTGTTTAATCCATTGCGGATAAAACCTTTATATTTTAGAACACTAAAGTGTTTCATTATATAAAGATGATACTGAGATAAATACATTGGATGTAAATAAACAGAATTTATATTTTGAATATAAATAAAATCTCAAACATATAAAATGACAAATAAATAGCTCAAATTGATTTGATCAATAGAGACTTATTTGTGGCATTGTTGTCTAGGACACAATTAAAGAAGACTCGTATATCCACACTTTTTAAGAGTGGGTACTAGGACTGATTTGACTATTCAAATAAGGTCTACGAATCTAGTTTTTTAGGTTAAAAACCTAAAATACTATTTACTTGGTAATAGTAAAAGGGCCACCGATCTGTTAGCCCTATTCATGGTGAAGTAAGTGGGCCCATATCTAGCTAGGCTAGATGTGAACATGAATATTTCGTGACCTTAACGGATGTGACATCACGTTGTGGTTATGTGTTTCTTTTGAAGAACACAGATCGGAAACTTTAGAGTTTCGACACGAAGTAGACAAACAGATCGGCTGAAGTATTATTCCGCCACGGTAAAACCGTAATGGAAAATACTTAAGCAGTAAGTTTCATACGTAAATGAAAGAGTACGATATTCTTTCATATGAGGACTCCTCCCGAGACACAGTTAGTTAGACGGTGTGTCCGAACCAAAACCGAATTTTGTTGGACATGATAAGGTTTATCACGAGTCGCTCTGAGCTACAATTTCCTTCAACATGATATGTATTAACAGTGCAAAACTTATTTAGAATAAGGTTCCATTAAATCTGTTTGACAGATATCATATAGGATATGAACAGGGAAGAAACGAGGTTTCTCATTCCTGATAATTTGGGTATGCGAGGCATATAGCGTTTGGATGATACCAAACTAAGGACCCAAATTGGATAAATGCCAATATAAGTTACCTAGGGAAACCTTAAATATAGTACTTATAAATCCCACATGAGAACAATGTAATTGTTGCTCACCATGCGGTTTTCCTGAGAGGAATACCGATATGCAGTGGTTAGTGGGAGGATAGTGATACTCGATGAAAATCGGAGTGATACTGTTCTAGGCACGAAGTCCGTAATGGAACACAAACAGTTCATCTATGATGAAACTATACCATTAATCTTCAAATACACAAGAAACTAGTAGATCGGATAGAGTCAGAAAACAACCTAGGGTATGGGTTTCTGATCTAACCTCATAAAGATGTCAATCTTATGGAGGGGTACCATCCGACTACGTTATGAGGAAGTGATACGAGGTATCGACTCCCTGTTATGGCAAAGTGCCATGAGTCCGAAATGGATTCCATGTATAACAACTATGTTGGATACTAGTTGTTGTACCACAAGGCGTTGTGCCTATGGTACATTAAACGTCTTCAAGGAAGACATACATGAAGGCAACATACCAACGTGCAAACCTAAGGTTTTGACGGAAAGGTATCGTTATCAACATTGTGTTAATAACGTTCAACCTTTTACCTGTTGCCATGGTAAATCCATTTTGAAGATGCTTGTTGATAACTGTATATTTCATTTATGAAATATGTCAGTTACAAATCAAAATCGCTTTCCTGAAAAGGAAACCTTTTGGAGGATGTTTACAACATCCTGACGATTTTGATAACCGACAAACAGGTTTGCGGGTTATTCGATCCATGTTTGGATTGATGCAAGCATAAGGTTCTTGGAACTGTCGTTTTGAAATAATCATAATGGTTTATGATTTGACTCAAAACGAAATAATTCTTGTGTATATAAGGAGGTTAGTGGGAGAGCGCACTGACAGTGAAATTCCCATAAAACAATTGTTGAAAGCTTGGCTTTCAATAGAAATTCTCCGTAGAATTCTGGGAGATAACAACCTTTATTAGAGGAATAAAGATCTACTGGGATAGATTTGGAGTTGTTAACACTCTCTGGGAAATTGTACATTTAAAATGTACTTGTATTGGTGTCTCATACGCTTCGAGCATATGGAGTCACAATCAGGTCAATCCAAGTGACAGTCACTGGATTGAAGTTAAGAAATCTGATAGTATCTCTGAGAACTAAAGATGCTATCTTTTACTATAGAGAAGGAGAACTTGAAGTGACTGGGATCACTGCTGTAAGTTTCCAAACAATTAAATACTATGGTACTATAAAGTTTGAATAACGGAACAACTGAGCTGGAAATATTCCGAGCAAGATAACTGTTGCTGAATAAAACAACAAATGCGGATTATTGCTATAGCTGAAGCAGCAATAGAAGCCATTTGATCGATAATAAATCTAATTAGATTAGATATAGTTCTGTTAGCGGCTGAACTAGGCGTCAGCACAGGCTAAGGAATTAAAGGTCTCATCGACAATCCAGATATATACTTCTATATCATCTGATTCGTTCGGATCATACATCGTGGCGATGTGATGATCGTATAAATCGCGTCAAACAACAAATCCGCTGACGAAAACCTTTCCTCAGCAATTTGAGCGAACTTACATAGTTCGGGTGTAGGACACTCGAGGACTGGCTATGTGCCAAGTGGGAGATTGTTGGATAATATGACCCATAGCGTCACTATTTGCACAGATCATTGTGTTGTTGTAGCAAATTAACTATGTAACAAGGAAATTGCACTCTCGTCATTTTGTGATTAGATCACCATAGACATATAAATGAAGAGAGGTCCCTATGATTAGTTCCTGGATTGAGATGATATGGACAGTATCAGTCCCCGAAGGATTAATCATTAAATATCCCTAGCCGTAGTATTATCGAGACTGGACATCGATAATGCGGAATAGGCTAGTATTGCACTTGTGCGCGTTGTGAGGGCACAACGGCATAGTTCTCATATATATAAGTATTGGATACTTGGCAAGTGCGATAGGAGGTCGTGTTTCACCGATGGTACGGGAAACAGCTTCGCTCTGGATAGACCCTTCGGAATCCCATTGGTATTATGACTAGGTGTCTATGGGAGGCCGAAATCAAGGTAGTGTGTATAGTCTTAACCTGAGACTTGCATCGCTAATACTTACGACAATCGGTAAACTTTGGTTTTGGTGGTGGGGGATCTTAACTGGTTCTGTGTTCACCTCTTCTGGGTTTATCAGGAATCGGGGTAGTGGATGGTGATGTCAAGACGGAAGTGTCACTCCAGTCATAATGGAGATGATGTCACGCAGGATACGGTATTAGTGCTCTTAAGTGATGCGCATCCAATCGTGATATTATGACCAGGTCATGAATATCCGATTATAGAGACTAGTTAACAGACATCCGATATGTGTTTCGGACGGGGCAGACACTTATCCAGCCCCAGCCCTAGCACGTGATTATCGATACTGGGCCGATATGCACAATACATTAGTATACTACGCTTGATACAGATCTTTGATATTCTTTGATGAATATGTCCGGAGAATTGGGAAGACTTGGTGCTTTGCTAGGAGTCGACCTTGTCTCGTAAATCGGTAGAACGTAGTACTTGGTACGTACGTGATTCGGATACTCCGAACGACCGTATTTACTGCCAGATTATCCGGGGATCTCATGGGTCGCTTCCCGATAATCCACCGATGACGCACAACTCGCACTCTTGAATAATCTGGGATTATAATAGAAGAGAGAGAAAAATAATCTAGGATTAATTACGGGATATTTTATCTAGGATAAAATATCGTATAGAGAGAGATAACGATTAATTTGGAATTAATCGGTAAATTAATATATTCGATATATTATACGAAATTAGATTTCGACGCGGAATTAAAATTAGATTTTAATTCGGGCAAACGAGTTAATTTAGAATTAATTCGTTAGCGACGTAAATAATAATTTCGCTAGCCGCAATTATTCGATTGAATTAACGTCGCGAAAGCTCGGTATTTCGGAAATATCGAACCCGAACGCGTGAGTGCACGTGGGCCCACTTTCATTTGGAAACGTGTGGGGCCCACATGACACATGTCATTTTATGCATTATTTTATTCTAATGCATTGCATGGTGATAGTGTAAAATACACTCAATGGTCTTGCATGGAGTTTGAGTGTTTGACACTCTAAACCATTGCATGATTTGTGTCATAAATTATTATCAATTTAATAAATATTATGGCATAAATATAAATTGATTTTTGGTAAATCATTTTCAACTTAACACAACTTCAATCTCTCTCAAACTCTCTCCTCTCCTCACGCCAAAACAGAAGGTTTGCTCACTGGTTTTGAACCAGTTCAGGCGTGACTTTAGGGAAGAAAGGGTTGGGTTTTCATGGTGAAAAACGCAAGTGCTAGCACACTACGAGTCTTGCGAAGGTGGTAGGGAGGTTCCCCCATGAGACGGGATCCATCCGACGAAGCTAGGAGCTCCGTTTTTCACTCAAATTTTGTTTGCAGGGACAGTGGACTGTTGCAGTTTGGCGTGAAGGCAGTGCGTTTTTGGACTTCATTCGTTCCAAATCGACTCAACCGATCAATGTGAGTATTCCGCTACCTCCGTTGATGTGTTCACGCATGTTTTCATGACTTGTTTGATCTTGGGACCTTAGAATAAACCAACACAAAGATGCTGCAAAAAAAATATATCTGAAGTCTGAGAATTAAGTCCGTAAGGGTGTCTTACACATGGTTCCCTTAAGCCAAATGGGTTGGGAGCCACCGACCAAACACTCGCTACATAGAGGAAGCTATTTGATAAAATAAATAAAAAAATCAGAAAAATCAGAAAAATTATTCCAATACTAAAAAATATGGTGAGAAGTTGATAAAACTTTAGGACAAAAATATTACTCTCTTATCCACTACACTTGTGACTGTTGTGGGCGGCGAAAATGAGCTTTGTTTATATTTGTTGGCTGTGGATATGGAGAATGAAATATAATCAGAGAATTTACCTTATTCGGTATTTAGAAAGAAAGAAAACAACTAGTAACTTGGAGTAGAAGTTTCACCTGATAAGTCACTAACCTCTTTATTCTCTTTTCTCTTGTCTTTTTTCTTTTGTGTGCATTAGTTTCACTACCTTTTTACTTTTGTAAAATGTTTGTGGGTATCATTGCTGTAAACCCTCAAGAGACTACAACTCGTCCACTAGGGACACCTACGGGTTTAAAGGCTTGTTGCATACGCTAAATGCAACTGTGATCCCTACGAAAATGGCTTAGTTAAATTTTAAGGTTGTTTATGTATTTTATTTTATGTTTTGCTCGAGGACTAGAAAAATGTTAGGTTTGTGGGTGTGATGAGTGATAAATGTATCACTATTTCTCACTCATTTGACCTAATATTTTGTATAGTTTCTTGAGTTTTTTGAATATTTTGATGTGTTTTGTGTTATTTTGTAGATAAATAAAGTTTCAGGACTCTCTGGAGGTGATTTGGGACCAAAACAGTGAAAAGGACACAAAAAGGCAAAATTGTAAATTGGCACGTCGCGACGCCTAACATGCGCCGCTCCATGCTAACGTGCACCAGGTCCACATGTCATAATATGAGAAGTTTGACTTTGCTAACTTGCTCTGTGCCACGTGTCACCATCACAACCGATCTGCTAACATACGCCGTGCCATGTGTCATCATCATATGGTGCCGACAATCACCATCGCCACGTGTCAGCCATGTCATCGTCCACATCACCAGTTGACCTAGTCAACGTGCCACGTCACCGCCACATCATCATCAGCCAATCACAGCGTGCCACGTGTCGCAATCCTACGGTGCCGATAATCACTTTCGCCACGTGTTGCCACATCATGGCCACGCCAGCACCACGTCAGCACAATTATTGAGTCATTTATCCGAAATGCCATGTGGCAGATAAGAATCTGAAGTCGACGAATCAGAGAGCGACACGTCAGCGCGTCACGACGCAAGAAGAAACTTGCGCGTCGCGATGCTATGGGGTTACCGAGGCCTATAAATTGAGCTCGAATTTCAGTTTCAGATGTACCGTCCTCTCTGAATTCTCTGATGTAAATAGGGAGTTTTATATCTAGTTTCTTTTAATTTCAGTTTTGTAATTAAATTTTAATTACGTTCTGTAATAGTAATAGTAATTTACTTTCTTTACTTTTACAGTTATTACTATTCAACCATGAAGAGGTAACTTCCCCTTGTTAGGGTGAAAGGTAATTCTTTTACTATTGCTATTTAGATTAATCTCCCTTAATTATAATATATTCACTATTTAAAATTTGACTTAATAAGGATACCGCTATATTGGTCGGTTGGTAATTCATTTTAAAATGGTTTAAACATGACTAAGAAAGGATACCGCCAGGTTGGTAGGTTGGTAATTAAATTTTCTTACCTCCTATATGGCAGGTTTATTTTGGTTCCGCCTTTATGGCTGGTTGGACTTAATTGACTTAATCAGGTTACCGCCTATATGGCAGGTTGGCAAAATTATCACAAGTTAATATATTATATTAAGGGAGATATCTAAATGGTAAATAGTAAAAGTAGATCATTTTACCTTAGCATCTTATTTTATTGTAAATTTACTTTTAGCATTTTCTTTACCGCATTTACTTTTCAGTATTTTTACTTTATGTCTTTATTTTACTAGCCCTAGTTATGTGTCGTAACTAAGTTAGTTTTCTAGGGTTGTGATGAATTCTAATATCACCGGTTTATAAGGGGTTATTTTATAGTTTGGGTAATTTAAAGGTTTACTTATTAAGTCTTAAGCTTAATGCGTCTTGTTAACTGGCCATTAATAAGATTGATCTGGTAAATCTAAAATAAACTTGACAAAGGAATTTTAGGTTTCAGCCTTAGACTTAATAGCCCACGATCTTCCTTGAGGATAGATAACCCTTTAATAGATTTCCTTACAGGATAGACATATACCTGTCGGGCGGGGGTAACCTTTATTGGAACTAAATCTTAATGAATCCAGGTAATTTGGTTAAAATAGACATATAGTTCAATTGGGTTATACTGGGTATTTGCGTCTGACCATCGACAGAGGCTTTCGCATAATTTCGTGTTCCAGGTTAGTAAACTGATTTATTACACAAACATGAAATAATCACTTCATCTTTTAAAAGATATTAGAAAGATTCACACCCTAGATAGTTTCTTAATATTGAATTTTCTTAAACCTACTTTCATGCAATTTTATTTACTTGTGTTTAAATTTAGAGTCATCACCATTTCAAATCAATCAATCAACCTGTTAGATATCAGTAATCATTTGACCTCATAAAATTAATAGATTAGGTATTAAGTCCTCGTGTGATCGATACTTTTTATACTACTTGAACGATACGTGCACTTGCGTTATACGCGTGTGATTATGTCGGTCAGTTACAAAAATAAATATTTAATTAGCCTTTTGAAAATCATAACTTCCAAAATAACACCAAGGGTTTCTAAAACCCAAAAATTGGAAATTCCAAGTTTAGCCTTATTAAATTGTATCAAATATAATTTAATATTATCCATTTAAATTATATCATATATAATTTAATTATTCATAATAAATAATTATCATATAATCATTTATTATATAAATGATATATTAACTTTTAATAAATGGTTCCAAGTGTGACAAATAATATTATTAATCATATTAATAATATTTATACATATGTTAGTATATAATTGGACCATCCAATTATATTAAATCCACTATAGTAAATCGAGCTAGCACGGGGACCAAATGTACCTACGGTTCCGAGCTCCAACAATCTCGAAATATTAATTAAGCTCTTAATTAAATATTCTGAATTAACTCCGGGTTTTTCCACTAAAAACCCGAAGTTGCACTCTCGTTGTCGCAGATGATATATTAAGCCAAACCAAGTCGGTGTCCATCGATATAGTCATTATATACGAATTGACCATTTACGAGTATCTCGTAATTAGAGCCGAGTCATAATGTCTGTTATACCCCTCTAATTATTTTTACCTTAAGTACCATTGATTCTCTAATGAACGATTTATTCATAACCATTATGAATTTTAATCTTTCCATTCGTAATAGAAAGACTTGAGCGCTCAAATTGTTCAAGCACCAAATCAACCCTTAAGAAAGATACTCATCTACCTCTCGTAAGAAGGAGTGAACTCCGTGTCTATGTAAAATGTTCCCAGCTACACAACAGACCATGCCCCCAAAGTACGTAGCTATTGGTCGGGACTGCTACACCAACCTTACCTTTGTAAATCAAAGGACATAGTCTGCCATGCAGGAGTTCTTAGTACACTCAGGAATAAGATCAATCCATATATGACCATCTAGTAGATCAAAATGACTTTCTTTGTTTAACGGATATTAAAAGAATGTCATTTCCATCTGGGTCCAGTCCTATATGATCACATCATACAGGGTGCCTCCATTCTCATGTCTTTACATGGACAATCTCGGATCAAGGTCGCCATATAAATATAGAATGGACCACAGCTATAGATAAACCACAAACAAAGTATCCGCTTTGTTTGCTCTCTATGGACTATTTAAGATTACTAACTTCAGACTTAAATCCTCTTGTGCATGAAACTCATACACTAAGTCTGGAGGTACATAAGTAATCTAAGGTATTCAAGATAATTTATAATATGCGAAAATTAAACAAACACTTGATAAATGAATAATGAATAGTTTTTTTTCAAAACACATAAAAGCGTTTACATCATATGTAGCTCTAGGGCATACATTCCAATAATCTCCCACTTGCACTAGAGTAAATGGGACATGTCACGTAATCCTAGACCATTTAGGTGACCTTCAAACACTTTAGCCAACAAGGTCTTTGTAAACGGATCTGCCATGTTCCTATGAATTTCCTCTCTATATGTTTTCCCCTCTTGTGGCTTTTTGGTTCTTTGGATTTTGCCACTGCACCACTATTATCACAATAAAGTGTGAGGGTGTAACCATATCTGGAAAAACTTCCACATCTCCCAAGAATTTGCGGAGCCAGACTGCTACCTTATCTGCTTCACAAGCTGCTACATATTCAGCCTCCATGGTGGAGTTAGAAATGCAAGATTGCTTTATACTCCGCCATACTAGAGCCCCACCACCTAGGGTAAACACTGATCCATATGTTGATTTCATAGAATTGATATCTGTCTAAAAATCAGAGTCTGTATATCCCTTTAGGATCATATCCTCATCGAATATACAAGCATATAATCTCTCGTTCTCTTAAGATATTTGAGAATGTGTTTCACAGCCACCCAGTGATCCAATCATGGGTTCGACTGAAACCTACTGACTATTCCCACTGCAAAATAGATTTCCGGTCTCGTGCATAACATAGCATACATGAGACTGCCAACTGCTGAGGCATATGGGATATGTTTCATTTCCTCAACTGTTGGATAATTATGACCCATAGCATCACTATTTGTACAGAACATGGTGTTGTTGTACAAATTAACTATGTGACAAATGAAATTGCTCTTTTATCATTTTTAATTGGATTTATTGGATATATAAATGATAAAAGTCCATATGATTAGTACCGGATTAATAAGATATGAGACATTATTAATCCACAAAGGTTTAATCATTAAATATCCCTAGTCGTAGTATTATCGAGACCGGACATCGATAATGCAGAATAGGCTAGTATTACACTTGTGCGTGTTATGGAAGCGTAACGTCATAGTTCTCATATATTTGGTTATTGGATACTCATGCAAGTGTAAAAGGAGGTTATACGCAATACTACGTATTCCGTAGACAAAGATCTTGTATTCCGTAAAAGAATATTTTTGGATAATTGGGTAGGCACGGTGCTTTGCTAGAAGCCAACCATGTCTTGTAAATCGATAAGTACGTGGTACCAGGTACGCACGTGTTCGGATAGTCCGATGACCGTATTTACTACCGATATATCCAGGGATCTCTTGGGTCACGTCCCAAAGATTCACCGATGATATTTGACTCGAACAATATTAATCTGGGATTAATTAAGAGAGAGAAAAATTAATCTGGGATTAATTACTGCAAGAATTAATCTGGGATTAATTATCAGAGAAAGAATTAATCTGGGATTAATTGCGTCGAGAATTTATCTGGGATTAAATTCGTCGAGAAGAGAGAACGCGATTAATTTGGAATTAATCGGAAAAATAAATTTAATGGTTAAATTAGATTTTACTATTTAATTTATTTAATTGGGCTAAAATAATGTATTAGATATATTAAATGAAATCGGATTTCAATGCGGAATTAAATTGGATTTTAATTCTAGCGAACGAATTAATTTGGAATTAATTCGTAGCGACTTTAATAATAATTTTGCGATGCACAATTATTTAATTAAATTAGATTTAATTACTTCGCGACGGAAAATTCGTTTAATCGGATTAAACGAACCCGAGCCCAAAAGTGTGTTGTGTAAGTAATTTGGATTTTGAATTCAATGTGGTGGGACCTACTCACTTACATCAATTAGTCATTTGTTGATGGAAGTTGTTGGGATATTAAATTGGATTTACTTACCCATCACACCTACCAACAATATAGATACAATTAATGAATTTTGGAAAATTATTAATTCTCTCTCTCCTTGGCCGAGCAAAAAAGCAAGTGGCCATTTTTTATTTCTCTTTGATAAGTTGAAAGAAAAGCCACTGACTTTTCTTTTTTTTTAGAAAGAAAGCAAATGGCCTCTGAAATTTTATTGGCTGAAAGCATTAATCTGTTTTTCTTTTAGAAAGAAAGCAATTGGCCTCTGTTGGCCTTTCTTTTGAAGACAGGCCGAATGCCCTTAATTTTCAAAAGGCCGATTGTTCTCCTCTCTCGTGGGCAAACTTGCTTCTCCTTGGGAGATAAACTTTGTTTCATTTTATTCTTGCTAGCATATAAGGGATTCAAGTGAAGGTGATAGGGATACTCACCCATGAGCTTGGAAGCTTCAACATCCATGGATTTTTTGAAATCCTAAATCCGATCAATGTAAGTATTCCGCAACTTTCTTGATTAATTCACACACGAATCACGCTTAGAGATCCCGTGGCATGTCTAGGACACTAACATCAACATCTTGAGGTGTCTTAGGAGATTTTTCCTTTGACAAATGAATTCCATGCTGATAAGTCATATTGCCTTTCTTGGAATTCTGTATCCTAAATCGCACAAGGATCTTGTCGATATAGGATGCATGAGACATAGCTAACAGTCATTTCTTGCGATCCCGAAGTATCAAAATTCCAAGAACATATTTGGCCTCTCCCAAATCTTTCATTTGGAATTGGTTAGCTAGCCAGGTTTTCACGTCCGATAATATCTTTACATCATTCCCAATGAGTAAAATATCATCGACGTATAAAACAAGAAAAACCACATTCCCATCAATGACACGCTTGTATACACAAGGCTCATCAACATTCTGCTCAAAGTCATAAGACTTGATCGTGGTATCAAATCTTATATTCCAAGATCGAGATGCCTGTTTAAGTCCATAAATGGACATTTGCAGTTTGTAAACTTTTTGCTCTTGACCTTGGGCTATGAACCCCTCTGGTTGTATCATAAAGATACTCTCATCAAGATTGCCATTCAAGAATGTAGTCTTGACATCCATTTGCCAAATTTCATAGTCATAATATACGGCAATGGATAGAAGAGTGTGGATGGATTTAAGCATGGCTACTGGCGAGAAAGTTTCCTTATAGTCAACTCCCTCTTTCTGGGTATAACCTTTGTCCACTAGCCTAACCTTGAAGGTCTGTACCTTCCCATCTGCTCCCCTCTTCCTCTTGTAGATCCACTTGTAACCTATGGGTTTCACCCCATCAGGTTGGTCTACAAGTTCTGACCGGCGTAAACACACACGTATAACGCAGCGCACGTATCGTTCAAGTAGTATGAAAATATCGATCCCACGAGGACTTAATTCCTACTGTTGTTATTAATTGTTGAATCTATTTATTTACAAATATTTAATTATAGGGAGAAGAGAATGATTGTTTGATTGGTTGGTTGAATGTGATTTTCTTTAATTAAAATAAATAAAATAAACAAAAGAAAATACTAAGGAAAATAACAAAATACTCAAAGATCTAGGGTTGTGAATCTTTCTAATATCTTTTAAAAGATGAAGTGATTATTTTATGTTTGTGTAATAAATCAGTTTACTAACCTGGAACACTAAATTATGCAAAAGCCTCTGTCGATGGTCAGACGCAAATACCCAGTTTAAACCAATTAAACCATATGTCTATGTCAACCAAATTATCTGGATTCATTAAGTTTAAGTTCCAATTATGGCTACCCCCGCCCGACAGGTATATGTCTATCCTATAAGGAAATCTATTAAAGGGTTATCTATCCTCAAGGAAGATCGTGGGCTATTAAGTCTAAGGCTGAAACCTAAAATTATTTTGTCAAGTTTATTTTAGATTTACCACATCAATCTTATTGGTGATCAGACAACAAGAAGCATTAAGCTTAAGACTTAATAAGTAAACCTTTAAATTACCCAAACTATAAAATAACCCCTTATAAACCGGTGATATTAGAATTCATCACAACCCCAGATAACTAACACATAACTAGGGCTAGTAAAGACTTAAAAGTAAAAGACATAAAGTAAAAATGCTTAAAAGTAATTGCGGTAAAGTAAAAGCTGAAAAGTAAATTACATTAAAATAAAATGCTAAGGTAAAAGGATCAACTTTTACTAATTACTATTTAGTTATCTCCCTTAATATAATATATTAACTTGTGATTATTTTACCAACCAGTCATATAGGCGGTAAACCTGATTAAGTCAAATTAAGTCCAACCAGCCATAAAGGCGGAACCAAAATAAACCTGCCATATAGGCGGTAAGAAAATTTAATTACCAACCGACCAATCTGGCGGTATCCTTGATTAGTCAGGTTTAAACCAGATTAAAATGAACTACCAACCGACCAATCTGGCGGTATCTTTTTTAAGTCAATATTTTAAATAGTTAATATATTATATTTAAAGGAGATTAATCTAAATAGCAATAGTAAAAGAATTACCTTTCACCCTAACAGGGGGAAGTTACCTCCTCATAGTGAATAGTAAAAACTATAAAAAGTAAAGAAAGTAAATTACTATTATTACAGAACGTAATTAAAATTAATTACAAAACTAAAAACTAAAAGAAACTAGATAGAAAACTCCCTATTTACATCAGAGAATTCAGAGAGAATGATACATTTGAAACTGAAACCTCGAGCTCAATTTATAGGCACGGATAAGCACCCAGCGTCGCGACGCCAGCCTCTTTTGACGTGGCATGCTGAGGTGATGACACATGGCGATTCTGGATAAGGAGATAAGGCGACACGTGGCAAGGCGGCTGAGATCTCAATTATTACGACACGTGGCGGCTTCTGATTGGTCAGCTCAGATTCTTATCCGCTACGTGTCGATTTCGGATAAGTGAGCAAATAATTGATGCTGACGTGGCAACACGTGGCAAAATGACTGTCGGCACAATAGAATTGAGACATGTGGCACGCTGTGATTGGTTGATAATGATGTGGCGATGATGTGGCATGTTGACTCGGTCAACCGGTGATGTGGATGATGATGTGGCTGACAGGTGGAGTGACACGTGGCGACATGTGGCGATGGCGACTGTCGGCACCGTAGGATGATGAAACGTGGCAAGGCGCACTTTAGCAGATCGGCTGTGATTATGACACGTGGCACGGCGCACGTTAGCAAAGTCAAATTTCCTCAGATTCTGACTTGTGGACCCAGCACACGTTAGCACTTTTCGGCGTACGTTAGGCATCGCGACGCGCGAAATGACCATTTTTCCCTTTTCGTCCAATTTTCACTGTTTTGGCCCAAATCACCTCCAAAATGTCCTGAAACTTTATTTATCTACAAAGTAACACAAAACACATGAAACTATACAAAATATTAGGTTAAATGAGTGGGAAATATTGATATAATTACCACTCATCACACCCCCAAACCTAACATTTTGCTAGTCCTCGAGCAAAACATAGAATAACATAAACATCTTTAAAATAAATTTTAACTAAGCCACTTTCGTAGGGATCACGGTTGCATTTATCATATGCAACAAGCCTTTAAACCCCTAGGTGTCCCTAGTGGACGAGTTGTAGTCTCGTGAGGGTTTACAGCAATGATCCCCACAAACATTTTACAAAAGTAAAAATGTAGTGAAACTAATGCACACAAAAGCAAAAAGACAAGAGAAAATATAATAAAGAAGTATGTGACTAATCATGTGAAACTTCTACTCCAAGTTACTAGTTGTTTTCTTTCTTTCTAAATTACCGAAAAAGTAAACTCTCCGATTATTTTTACCATTCTCCATATACACAGCCAACAAAATATTAAACAACTCATTTTTGCCCACAACAGTCATAAGTGCAGTAATATCTTTGTTCTAAAGTTTTATCAGAATTCACACCTTTTTGTAGCAATTGAATAATTTTTCTGATTTTTCTGATTTTTTTTTTATTTTTGAAATTTTTTTTTATTTATATACAATATCTTCCATCTATGTAGCGAGTGTTGGGTCGGTGACTCCCAAACCAGTTGGCTTTATGGCACCAGGTGTTAAGACACCCCTACGGACTTAATTACTCAGACTTCAGATATATATATTTTTTTAGCATCTTTGATCCATGTAGCGAGTTTTGGGCCAGTGACTCCAAAACCAGTTGGCTTTAGGGTACTAGGTGTTAAAATACCCTTACAGACTTAATAACTCGGATCTCAGACATTTTTTTTTACTCCATTGCTTTTGGAGATGTTTCCTCCAATTAAACTAGAGCACTGAGTATTACAAACTTTTCAATTTTAGCTCATGTCCGTATGTTACTATGCATGTTGATAATATCTACCAACTGAGCAAATGAATATCCATTTTAGTCCGTTTTATGGAGAATTTACAATTTAAATAATTCAAAATGAAATAAACAAAAACTAACTTATTTCGAGATAGGTTTGAGATACGTCTCAGGAGTGGAAACTCCTTACTCAGCTATCTCTTACCAATTTCACCTTTTTAGTCAAAAAAAAAAACAAAAAAACGCAAAATATTTTTGTAATTTTTGAAAACATTTCAATTTTTTTGTATTTTTCGAAAAAAATTTTGGACTAAAAATAAAAACAACACACACAAAACTAAAAACAAGATACTGATCAACTAATTCCCTCCCCCAAACCTAAATGAGACATTGTCCCCAATGTCTTAAACAGTAGAAGAAAAGTTTAGAAGATAATACCTGGTGAGGGTTTCTCTAAGGTCCCAAGGATCATTATCAAGCATATAAACATGTGTGAATACATCAAAGGAAGTTGCGGAATACTTACATTGAGCGGTTGAGCGATGCGAGGAACAAAAAAGCTTTTAAGCCCTTTAATGCTCACGGTCTTCACTGGTTTTGGCCTCCTCAAATTCGGCCATGGAAGGATCTCTCAAGCTCCAAGCTTTGGTTGATGATTCCATGCTCACGGGTGCGGTTCCCTATCACCTTCACAAGACTCTTTTGTGTGCTAGCACTCTGATTTTGCAACAAAATCTGCACTATGCTTCTTCCATGCTCACGGTTTTTGAAGAACCAAAGAAGAGAAGAAATGGCCTCTAAGGCCGAGAGAGATGAGAGGAGGGAGAGAGTGAAAATGTTAAGTGTTTGTGTGGTTGGATATTAAATGTATCTAATACACAAAAAAAGAAAAGTCAAATACCAAATAAAATATTGATAAATGTCTTTCAAGCCATCAAAAGCTTTCCAACAACTCATATCAATCACTCAATCAAATGACTAGTTATCACATCACTCAAAGTGCAAGTGATTTGACGCTTGATGTGACTTGTGGGCCCCACTCGATTTAAAATGCGAGTGCGTCCGCAAACACTCCCGGGCTCGGGTTCGTTAATTCCGAGTTAACGAATTTTCCGTTGCGACGTAATTAAATAATTATGCCTAGCAAAATCACTATTCACGTCGCTAACGAATTAATTCTAAATAAACTCGTTTGCCCGAATTAAAATCTAATTTCAATTCCGCGTCGAAATCCAATTTCGTATAATATATCGAATATATTATTTTATCGATTAATTCCAAATTAATCGTTCTCTCTCTTTTATTAATATTTTATCCCAGATAAAATATCTCTGTAATTAATCCCAGATTAATTTTCTCTCACATCTAATTAATCTCAGATTAATTATAGTGCGAGTCATACGTCATCGGTGAATCTTCGGGAAACGACCCATGAGATCCCCGTGTTGGGGTTGGTGCTCACAGCGCCAATTCCCGGTTGTATTTCTTTATGAATACCTCTGTAAAACATTATTATTTTGAATAATATATATGCAGTTTCTATAATATAATGTATCTTTTAATATGGTAAAGACGTAATGACCTTAGAATGACTAGTCATGGTACAGTTGCAAAAACGTCGCAACTGACATTGAGTTTTATCATGACGTTGTCATTCTCAGACAGTTCCTGGTCAAGGTTTACACTACTTGGTCAGTATAGTAAACCTGTTGAGACCGGTACATGTCGTATACTGGAATATATGATTCCAATGGTTTCTCAATGAACCATAAGTCTTGTGACTAGTATAGACGTGTAGGTGTTTATAGCGGATAAAACACTGAACGACTCACGGAAGATTCTTAATGGATGGTACACCAACGTCAATAAGAACCTTGTCGGGTTGTAGTAGCACTTGTGATTCTTAGACTTGAGATGCCACTGTGGGCACATGAGACATCTTCTACACTTAGATGGCAGTCACGTCACCGATCTATTAAGATCAGACCTCTACATGTTCGTTGGGTGTAGATAGATCCGTCAGTTCTGTGAATCAGAGCATAGGTAGTCCATATGGTTAGCAATCAGATAAAACCATGGGCCCGTGGTACAGTTTAGAAGCCAGTTCTAAACATCTTTTTGAGATTGCTAATAGAATAGTCGACTGGATAATCCCCATAGAGATTAAAAGTTTACATATATATCTCTGGGATATATCCGGATACCTATGACGGAGGAATTACACATTTGCCATGACCTCGACCTGTATGATTCAGCGAGTTTATCTGTGATCGTCATAATTTACAGGTGGATAAATTATGGACACGAAATTGGATTTCGTGACGGATATGCCTGAATCTAGATAGTCTCAATAATGAAATATACTCGTAGAGCACTAGAGCAACATTTATAAATAATATTGATTATTTATAAAGTCGTTTAAAGGTTAAACGCAAAATACATGTTTAGGGACCCGATAGTCATTTCCTTAATTCTTGTGTATTTACATTTAATTCTTGATTAATTTAAATACACATTAATTAATAGTCAAATTGAGATATTTGACTAATATCATAAATGTATATGTATTAATATATAATGTAAATATAATACATATATTTAATATATTTGTATTTAATTAATTTATTAATTATTTAATTGTTAAATGATTAAATTAATTAAAATATAAATATCTTAAGATTTAGATATTTGTTTTAATGGCTAAGTTTCCTTTGTTGACTTTGTTAGAAATAACTTTAAGTGTTTTTTTGGATATTTTAACATGTTGGCTTAATGAAATTCAAATGAAATGAAATTAATATTTCTTGTTTTGGTTAAGGCAAATTCGGCCAAGGCACCAAGTGAACAAGTATATATTGTTTCTTTTATTTTAGGGTTTCATAACCAAATACACTTTATCAAAACACCATTAAAAACAAACAAAGAAGGTAGAGAGAAAAGAAGGAAAAATCAAAGAAAGCTTGGATTTAAGTAAGTATTTCCAACTTGCTATTAGAGAGAAAATTGTTCATCTTGTTCTGGAAACATTTTGTGATGTTCTTAAGTTTTTCTATTCTTTTTCTTTGTACTTTCGATGGATAAAAGTTTGATAAAGGTGTAATGCATGTATGATGTTGGAAGTTTGTAACTAGTGTAGTTATAAGCATTCTTTTCATGGTTTTAGAACTTTGTTGCTAATCTAGAGTTGTTGACCCACTCTTAAATGACCTAGATTTGATCTATAGTTATTTCATTGTGTTGAGACTTTAATTGGATGAAGAAACATGATTGAAGTAATTGATTTAACCATTTGGTCTAATTTGTCCAATTTGAAGAAATTGAAAAATTAGGGTTAAAGACCTCATCCAAATTTGGGTCTTTTCATTTATGTTGTGTATTTGGAGTGTATATGATACATATGAAATCTTATGTTGATTGGATTTCATCTTGATGTGTTTTGAACATGGAAAATGTAAAATGCACAATTTGCTCCCTTAGGGAGGCTCTTGGCCAAAGGCATAATATTTTGGGTTTTTGGTTACAATTTTTGTTTTGAAATTTGTGACATGTTAAATTCATATTATTAATGATTTAGAATCATCCAAAATTGATTTGAACAATTTCGGACTAAAATGAACAAAATACAAAGTGTAAGGGCAATTTGGTAAATTCACATAAATTTGATTTATTGAATTTTATTTCATAATTTAATTATTCGAAAATTAAATAAATATTTTTATTTAATTAATCCGAGAAAAATTTTTTGAAATCGGAAAATTTGATTTTCCCGTGTTTCCGCTGCGTTACGGATTTAGCCCCTAAAATCCCTACAAAATGGTATCAGAGCAGAGTCTGATTCTAGGCCCCCTAAAATGATTAGCTTGTTTGATTCAATGTTTAATCATGTTTTCTTAACTTATACATGCATGTTATAATCTAATTGATTAGATTTAGGTTAGGACACGAACACTGGAAAATCCCTAATTAATAAGGTTTTAATGTAATTATGTATTTGATGCATGTTATGTGGTCCGTCTTGTCAATACGGTTTATAAATATTTCTCCGTGACTACATCCGAGACCGTGCCTCTGCTGTGAGAGTGTAGCCAATAGAGATTTATTTATACCGGATTTATATCAGATACTAGATAAATTCAAGCGAAAGCGGAATCCTGAACGTGTCCTAGCTGTTAGAGTTATGCAAGTAACTTGAGTTTATCATTGACGAGTTTAACCTTGGTACGTCTCATTGTGGGCCTGCCTTAGCAGCGACAACGAGAAACAACCAGGACCGGAAACCCATGAGTCACTGGTGAGTGATTGATAAATAAGTTGTCTATCTGATGAATATACGTAGGCGAGACTGTGCCTCTGTTGTGAGCTGAAATATATTCACGGGATCCACTTTTCACTATTTGTATTTAATTTAATTATTAAATCTTTGTATTTTGTTTGGGGATTACAGTATTGCATGATTTAGTGGGAGGGGCATTTTTAGATTAAAAATCCATGATCTAGTTTATGCTTTTGATATTATATGAAACTGCTTAAATTTCTGCAAACAGTTTTTCATGATCTATATGATAGATTTGCGATGGCGGCACCATCCACCAATCAGTTTGCGCGTATGCTAGATGCGAAAAAACTTAAAGGCGCTGATAACTTTGCAGATTGGGAATTGGATTTGAGGATTGTCCTCGATTCCAAAAAATTGGGATATGTTCTTGAGGGTCTGCTGCCCCTTGCTGTGGCATAGGACGCTACTCTGGAAGAACGTGAAGTCTTCCAAGCGTGGAAGGATGATGACTTAAAATTTAAGTCATACATCTTAAGTTCACTTTCACCGGGACTCAAGAAACAGTATTATGGCATGTCAGATGCCTATACTATGATGACTCGATTGAGACAGTCATTTGAGACCAAGAACAAGTGATTGTCATAAGGTCGCAATGGAATTGTTCCATGTGCGACTGGATGAGGGTCAAGCTGTTAGCCCACATGTTCTTCAAAGATCGAATTGATCGATCATTGAGGCAACATAAATCAATCCTGAATGACATTCTCGGTATGAGTGTCATTCTTGGTTCGCCTCCCAGCTTCTTATCGCCAATTTGTGATGTATTTCAACATGAATGGGATTATCTGCACCTACCAAGAGCTACATAGGATGTTGCTCACGGCGGAAGAGGACCTCAAGAAGAGAGTACCGACTCGCCCTCCGAGACCCACTTCACTTTCTGCTTCTTCCCAGATTGGATCAAAGAAAAAGAAGAAGAAATGGAAGAAGAAGGGTTTCGGTCCTCAACCACAGGCAAATATAGTTAAGCCCAAAAGGGCTTCTGAAGACAAGTGCCATCACTGCAGCAAAGACGGGCACTGGAAAAGGAACTGTCCTGACTACATCTCCCAGCTAAGGAGGGAGAGAGCATCTACATCAGGTACATTTATTTTTCCAGTTATTGATATATCTTTGGCTTGTGAAGCCGTTACATCCAACTGGATTTTAGATTCTGCTTGTCCCATTCATATTTGTAATTCGTTACAGGTGCTGAAGGAAAGTAGAAGACTGAAGCCTGGAGAGATGCAGTTGCGATTCGGGAGTGGAGACTCTCTAGATGCAGTTGCAGTGGGAGTATGCGAGATCTCATTGCCGAATGGGACACTTTTGTTAAATGACTGCCATTTTGTGCCTGGATGTGTAGCTAATATTATATCACTTTTTGTATTAGATACAGAGGGCTTTTGTATTAATATTAAGAATTGTTCTTTATATTTATATGATAAATAATATTCAGATCCTTTGTTGTCCAAACCATCATGGTCATTATACATTGCAAACTTCAAAAGATATTTTAAATATTGGAGTTAATAAACGTAGTTTACCTGTAATTAATAATACTGAACTTTGGCATATGCGGCTGGGTCACATAGGCGTTAATGCCTTACCCAATTGGTTAGGAATGGTTTGATACCAGATCTTACCATTGAATCCTATCCAACTTGTGAATCCTGTATTCAGGGTAAGATGACCAAAGCCCCATTTTCTGGTGTTGGAAACCGCGCCGCTAACTTACTGGAACTCGTACATTCTGATGTATGTGGTCCACTAAGTCAGACTGCTCACAGTGGTTATTCGTACTTCGTTACCTTTACCGATGATTTGTCACGGTATAGTTATATGTATTTGATGCGACATAAATCGAAAACCTTTGAAAAGTTCAAAGAATTCCGAAATGAAGTAGAAAAACAAACCGGACAATATATTAAATGCCTTCGATCTGATCGAGGCGGAGAATATATGAGTGGTGAGTTCATGGATTATATGAAGGAGAATGAGATTCTCGCTCAATATACTCCTTCAGGTACTCCACAACACAATGGGGTGTCTGATATGGTCCGATCGATGTTGAGTTTCACAGATTTTCCCTATTATTTATGGGGCTACTCTCTTTTAACAGCAGCCCATCTTTTAATAAGATTCCTTCAAAAGTTGTTCCTACGACACCGTATGAGATATGGTTCGGTAGGAGATCAAATCTTAGTTACATTAAGGTTTGGGGTTGTCCTGCCTATGTCAGGGTGGCTCAGCAAGATAAGCTTTCGCCTCGAGGGCAAAAGTTTAGGTTTGTCGGATATCCTTCGAATACGAGGGGATATCTGTTCTATGATACCGAGCATCGAAATGTGTTCATAGCTCGCTTCGTAAAATTTCTAGAAGTAGAATTTTTGTCATAAGGTGGTAATCATAGACAAGTTGAACTTGATGAAGTCCAACCTGAAAACAACAAACCAACGGAGGAACCTGAAGTTCAAGTAGATGAAGGACCTTCAACACACACACTCCGTAGGTCAGAAAAGGTATCTAGACCTCCTGAACGCTTGTATTTGATACAAGAAAAGAGTCTGGATGTTCTCTTAATGAAGAGTGATCCTTTCACCTATAGAGAATCGATGTTGGACATCGACTCCGTGAAATGGTGAAAAAGTGCCATGAAATCCGAGTTAGACTCAATGCATGAGAATCAAGTTTGGGACTTGGTTCCGCTTCCCGAAGGAATTGTTCTTATCGGTTAAATGGGTTTACAAGAGGAAGCGCGGGCCTGATGGTAAGGTTGAAAATTACAAGGCCCGACTGGTAGCAAAAGGTTACACGCAGCGACCTGGCGTCGACTACGATGAAACTTTTTCACCAGTAGTAATGCTTAAGTCTATTCTGATTTTGCTTTCTATAGCTGCGTATCATGACTACGAGATTTGGCAAATGGATGTCAAAATGGCTTTTCTAAATGGATTTCTTGATGAAGAAATCTATATGGAACAGCCAGAAGGTTTTACGTCCAGCGAAAACTTGGGTATGGTGTGTAAGCTTAAGAAGTCCATTTATGGACTTAAACAAGCTTCACGAAGTTGGAATCTTCGATTCGACGAGATTATTAGATCGTCTCGTTTTCTCAAGAATTCGGAAGAATCCTGTGTGTATCAGAAGGCTAGTGGGAGCATGGTCGTATTTTTAGTCCTATATGTTGATGACATCCTAATCATTGGGAATGATTTAGGTATGTTACAAAGCGTCAAAGCGTACCTCTGTAAGAATTTCTCTATGAAGGACCTGGGAGAATCTTCCTATGTTTTAGGGATAAAACTCTATATAGATAGACAAAGGAGGCTGATTGGGTTATCCATATCAACGTACATAGATCAGATCTTGGAACGGTATAATTTTGGTAACTGTAAGACAGCAAACATACCGTTCAGACATGGGATTCATCTTTCAAAGAAGATGAGTCCACAAACAGAAGATGAGAATGTTAGAATGTCTAACCAACCTTATGCTTCGTGTTTAGGTAGCATAATATATGCCATGTTATGTACAAGGCCTAATATCAGTTTCGCTGTTAGCGTAACTAGTAGATATCAGTCCAATCCGGAAATGACCATTGGATGGCCATTAAACATATCCTCCAGTATCCTAAAGGTACTAAGGATAAGTTAATAATTTATGGAGGAAACGAACTGCAAGTTAATGGGTATACGGATTCTGATTTCCAATCGGATCCCGATGATAAAAAGTCTACATCTGGATTTGTATTTACCCTTAACGGAGGTGCAGTTTGTTGGAAGAGTTCCAAACAGGGATCGACAGCAGATTCCACCACTGAGGCGGAATATATTGCAGCTTCTGAAGCTGCAAAAGAGGCTGTGTGGATAAAGAACTTTGTCACATAATTGGGAGTTGTCCCAAGTATCGAGAATGTGATTATGTTTACTGTGATAATACTGGAGCCATTGCGCAAGGAAAGGAAACCGAAGGCGCAGCAGAAGTCGAAGCATGTGGAAAGCAAGTACCACATCATTCGAGAGATTGTGTCGCGATGGGATATTGTCGTGTGCAATATACCGAGTGAAGATAATGTAGCAGACCCGCTGACGAAGGCCATACCTCCAAAGTTGTTTGATAAACATGTGGAGTCGATGGATATTAGATACAATCGTTATTGGCACTAGAGCAAGTGGGAGTTTTTATTGGGTTGGTGCTCACAACGCCAATTCCAGGTTGTATTTCTTTATGAATACTTCTGTAAAATATTATTATTTTGAATAATATATATGCAGTTTCTATAATATAATGTATCTTTTAATATGATAAAGACGTAATGACCTTAGAATGACTAGTCATGGTACAGTTGCAAAAGCGTTGCAACTGACATTGAGTTGTATCATGACGTTGTCATTCTCAGACAGTTCCTGGTCAAGGTTTACACTACTTGGTCAGTATAGTAAACCCGTTGAGACCGGTACATGTCGTATACTGGAATATATGATTCCAATGGTTTCTCAATGAACCATAAGTCTTGGAGACTAGTATAGACGTGTAGGTGTTTATAGCGGATAAACATTGAACGACTCACCGAAGATTCTTAATGGATGGTACACCAACGTCAATAAGAATCTTGTCGGGTTGAGTAGCACTTGTGATTCTTAGACTTGAGATGCCACTGTGGGCACATGAGACATCTTCTACACTTAGATGGTAGTCACGTCACCGATCTATTAAGATCAGACATCCGCCTGTTCGTTGGGTGTAGATAGATCCTCAGGGTGTCCTGTGCGTATCAAGATAGAATCTGTCAGTTCTGTGTAACAGAGCATAGGTAGTCCATATGATTAGCAATCAAATAAAACCATGGGCCCGTGGTACAGTTTAGAAGCCAGTTCTAAACATTCTTTTTGAGATTGCTAATAGAATAGTCGACTGGATAATCCCCATAGAGATTTGACGTTTACATCTATATCTCTGGGATATATCCGGATACATGTGACGGAGGAATTATACATTGCCATGACCTCGACCTGTATGATTCAGCGAGTTTATCTGTGATCGTCATAATTTACGGGTGGATAAATTATGGACACGAAATTGGATTTCGTGACGGATATGCCTGAATCTAGATAGTCTCAATAATGAAATATACTCGTAGAGCACTAGAGAGCAACATTTATAAATAATATTGATTATTTATAAAGTCGTTTAAAGGTTAAACGCAAAATACATGTTTAGGGACCCGATAGTCATTTCCTTAATTCTTGTGTATTTACATTTAATACTTGATTAATTTAAATACACATTAATTAATAGTCAAATTAAGATATTTGACTAATATCATAAATATATATATGTATTAATATTTAATGTAAATATAATACATATATTTAATATATTTGTATTTAATAATTAATTATTTATTTAATTGTTAAATGATTAATTAATTAAAATATAAATATCTTAAGATTTAGATATTTGTTTTAATGGCTAAGTTGCCTTTGTTGACTTTGTTAGAAATATCTTTAAAGTGTTTTTTGGATATTTTACAAGTTGGCTTAACGAAATTCAAATGAAATGAAATTAATATTTCTTGTTTTGGTTAAGGGCAAATTCGGCCAAGGCACCAAGTGAACAAGTATATATTATTTCTTTTATTTTAGGGTTTCATAACCAAATACACTTTATCAAAACACCATTAAAACAAAACAAAGAAGGTAGAGAGAAAAGTAAGGAAAAATCAAAGAAAGCTTGGATTTAAGTAAGTATTTCAACTTGCTATTAGAGAGAAAATGTTCCTCTTGTTCTGGAAACATCTTGTGTGTTCTTAAGTTTTCTATTCTTTATTCTTTGTACTTTCGATGGATAAAATTTTGATAAAGGGTAATGCATGTATGATGTTGGAAGTTTGTAACTAGTGTAGTTATAAGCATTCTTTTCATGGTTTTAGAACTTTGATGTTAATCTAGAGTTGTTGACCCACTCTTAAATGACCTAGATTTGATCTATAGTTATTTCATTGTTTTGAGACTTTAATTGGATGGAAGAAACATGATTGAAGTAATTGATTTACCAATTTGGTCTAATTTATTCCAATTTGAAAGAAATTGAAAAATTAAGGTTTAAGACCTCATCCAAAGTGCAAAATGCACAATTTGCTCCCTTAGGGAGGCTCTCGGCCAAGGGCATAATATTTTGGGTTTTTGGTTACAATTTTTGTTTTGACATTTGTGACATGTTAAATTCATATTATTAATGATTTAGAATCATCCAAAATTGATTTGAACAATTTCGGACTAAAATAAACAAAATACAAAGTGTAAGGGCAATTTGGTAAATTCACATAAATTTGATTTATTCAATTTTATTTATAATTTTGTTGGACAATTAAATAAATATTTTTATTTAATTAATCCTAGAAAAATTTTTTGAAATCAGAAAATTTGATTTTCCCGTGTTTCCGCTGCGTTACCAGATTTAGCCCCTAAAATCCCTACAAAATGGTATCAGAGCAGAGTCTGATTCTAGGCCCCCTAAAATGATTAGCTTGTTTAATTCAATGTTTAATCATGTTTTCTTAACTTATACATGCATGTTATAATCTAATTTGATTAGATTTAGGGTACATGACACTTAACGGAAAATCCCTAATTAATAAGGTTTTAATGTAATTATGTATTTGATGCATGTTATGTGGTCTGTCTTGTCAATACGATTTATAAATATTTCTCCGTGACTACATCCGAGACCGGGCCTCTAATGTGAGAGTGTAGCTGATAGTGATTTATTTATACCGGATTTATATCAGATACTAGATAAATTCAAGCGAAAGCAAAATCCTAATGTGCCCTAGCTGTCAGAGTTACGCAAGTAACTTGAGTTTATCATTTACGAGTTTAACCTTGGTACGTCTCCTTGTGGGCCTGCCTTAGCAGCGACAGAGAAATGACCAGGACCGGAAACCTAGGAGTCACTGGTGAGTGATTGATAAATGAGTTGTCTACCTGATGAATATACGTAGGCGAGACTGTGCCTCTGTTGTGAGCTGAATACATGAATCTATTCACGAGATCCACTTTTCACTATTTGTATTTAATTTAATTATTAAATCTTTGTATTCTGTTTAGGGATTACAGTATTGCATGATTTAGTGGAGGGGCATTTTTAGATTACAAATCCATGATCTAGTTATGCTTTTGATATTATATGAAACTGCTTAAATTTCTGCAAACCGTTTTTCGTGATCTATATGATAGATTTGCGATGGCGGCACCATCCACCAATCAGTTTGCGCGTATGCTAGATGCGAACAAACTTAAAGGCGATGATAACTTTGCAGATTGGGAATTGGATTTGACGATTGTCCTAGATTCCGAAAAATTGGGATATGTTCTTGAGGGTCTGGCTGCCCCTTGTTGTGGCAGAGGACGCTACTCTAGAAGAACGCGAAGTCTTCCAAGTTTAGAAGGATGATGACTTAAAAGTTAAGTCATACATCTTAAGTTCGCTTTCACCGGGACTCAAGAAACAATATTAGCATGTCAGATGCCTATACTATGAGGACTCGATTGAGACAGTCATTTGAGAACCAAGAACAAGTGATTGTTCATAAGGTCGCAATGGAATTGTTCCATGCGCGACAGGATGAGGGGAAATCTTTTAGCCCACATGTTCTTCAAATGATCGATTTGATCGATCAATTGAGGCAACATAATCTCATCCTGAATGACATTCTCGGTAGGAGTGTCATTCTTGGCTCGCTCCCAGCTTCTTATCGCCAATTTGTGATGTATTTCAACATGAATGGGATTATCTGCACCTACCAAGACCTACATAGGATGTTGCTTCACGGCGGAAGAGCCTCAAGAAGGGAGTACCGACTGCCCTCCGAGACCTACTTCACTTTCTGCTTCTTCCCAGATTGGATCAAAGGGAAAGAAGAAGAAGGGAAGAAGAATAAGGGTTTCGGTCCTCAACCACAGGCAAAGATAGCTAAGCCCAAAAGGGCTTCTGAAGACAAGTGCCATCACTACAGCAAGTCGGGCACTGGAAAAGGAACTGTCCTGACTACAATCGTCAAGCTAAGGAGGGAGAGAGCATCTACATCACATCAGGTACATTTATTTTTCCAGTTATTGATATATCTTTGGCTTGTGAAGCCATTACATCAACAACTGGATTTTAGATTCTGCTTGTCCCATTCACATTTGCAATTCGTTGCAGGTGCTGAAGGAAAGTAGAAGACTGAAGCCTGGAGAGATGCATTGCGATTCAGGAGTGGAGACTCTCTGGATGCAGTTGTAGTGGGAGTATACGAGATCTCATTGCCGAATGGGACACTTTTGTTAAATGACTGCCATTTTGTGCCTGGATGTGTAGCTAATATTATATCACTTTTTGTATTAGATACAGAGGGCTTTTGTATTAATATTAAGAATTGTTTTTTATATTTATATGATAAAAGTAATATTCAGATCCTTTGTTGTCCAAACCAGCATGGTCATTATACATTGCAAACTTCAAAAGATATTTTAAATATTGGAGTTAATAAACTTAGTTTACCTGTAATTAATAATACTGAACTTTGGCATATGCGGCTGGATCACATAGGCGTTAAATGCCTTACCCAATTTGTTAGGAATGATTTGATACCAGATCTTACCATTGAATCATATCCAACTTGTGAATCATGTATTCAGGGTAAGATGACCAAAGCCCAATTTTCTGGTGTTGGACACCGCACCGCTAACTTACTAGAACTCGTACATTCTGATGTTGTGGTCCACTAAGTCAGAATGCTCACAGTGGTTATTCGTACTTCGTTACCTTTACCGATGACTTGTCACGGTACAGTTATATGTATTTGATGCGACATAAATCGAAAACCTTTGAAAAGTTCAAAGTATTCTGAAATGAAGTAGAAAAACAAACTGGACAATATATTAAATGCCTTTGATCTGATCGAGGCGGTGAATATATGAGTGGTGAGTTCATGGATTATATGAAGGAGAATGGGATTCTCGCTCAATATACTCCTCCAGGTACTTCACAACACAATGGAGTGTCTAATAGGAGAAATCAGACTTTATTGGATATGGTCCGATCGATGTTGGGTTTCACAGATTTGCCCTATTATTTATGGGGCTACTCTCTTTTAACAGCAGCACATCTTTTGAATAAGATTCCTTCAAAAGCTGTTCCTACGACACCGTATGAGATATGGTTCGGTAGGAGACCAAATCTTAGTTACATTAAGGTTTGGGGTTGTCCTGCCTATGTCAGGGTGGCTCAGCAAGATAAGCTTTCGCCTCGAGTGCAAAAGTTTAGGTTTGTCGGATATCCTTCGAATACGAGGGGATATCTGTTCTATGATACCAAGAATCGAAATGTGTTCGTAGCTCACTTCGTAAAATTTCTAGAAGTAGAATTTTTGTCAGAAGGTGGTAATCATAGACAAGTTGAACTTGATGAAGTCCAACCTAAAAACAACGAACCAACGGAGGAACCTGAAGTTCAAGTAGATGAAGGACCTTAAACACACACACTCCGTAGGTCAGAAAGGGTATCTAGACCTCTTGAACGCTTGTATTTGATACAAGAAAAGAGTCTGGATGTTCTCTTAATTGAAGAGACTGATCCTTTAACCTATAGAGAATCGATTTTGGACATCGACTCCGTGAAATGGTAAAGTGCCATGAAATCCGAGTTAGACACAATGCATGAGAATTAAGTTTGGGACTTGGTTCCGCTTCCCGAAGGAATTGTTCCTATCGGTTGTAAATGGGTTTACAAGAGGAAGCGCGGGCCTGATGGTAAAGTTGAAACTTACAAGGCCCGACTGGTAGCAAAAGGTTACACGCAGCGACCTGGCGTCGACGAGATTATTAGATCGTCTCATTTTCTCAAGAATTCGGAAGAATCATGTGTGTATCAGAAGGCTAGTGGGAGCATGGTCGTATTTTTAGTCCTATATGTTGATGACATCCTAATCATTGGGAATGATTTAGGTATGTTACAAAGCGTCAAAGCGTACCTCTGTAAGAATTTCTCCATGAAGGAACTGGGAGAAGCTTCTTATGTTTTAGGGATAAAACTCTATAGAGATAGACAAAGGAGGCTGATTGGGTTATCCCAATCAACGTACATAGATAAGATCTTGGAACGGTATAATTTTGGTAACTGTAAGACAGCAAACATACCGTTCAGACATGGGATTCATCTTTCAAAGAAGATGAGTCCACAAACAGAAGATGAGAAGGTTAGAATGTCTAACCAACCTTATGCTTCGTGTTTAGGTAGCATAATGTATGCCATGTTATGTACAAGGCCTGATATCAGTTTCGCTCTTAGCGTAACTAGTAGATATCAGTCCAATCCAGGAAATGACCATTGGATGGCCATTAAACATATCCTCAAGTATCTTAAAGGTACTAAGGATAAGTTAATAATTTATGGAGGAAACGAACTGCAAATTAAGGGGTATACGGATTCTGATTTCCAATCGGATCCCGATGATAGAAAGTCTACATCTGGATTCGTATTTACCCTTAACGGAGGTACAGTTTGTTGGAAGAGCTCCAAACAGGGATCGACAGCAGATTCCACCACTGAGGTGGAATATAATGCAGCTTCTGAAGCTGCAAAAGAGGCTGTGTGGATAAAGAACTTTGTCACAGAATTGGGAGTTGTCCCAAGTATCGAGAATGCAATTCTGTTATACTGTGATAATACTGGAGCCATTGCGCAAGCAAAGGAACCGAGGTCGCATCAGAAGTTAAAGCTGTTGGGGTTGGTGCTCAGAGCGCCAATTCCCGGTTGTATTTCTTTTGAATACTTCTGTAAAACATTATTATTATGAATAATATATGCAGTTTCTATAATATAATCTATATTATTAAATGGTAAAGATGTAATGACCTTAGAATGATTAGTCATGGTACTGTTGCAAAAGCGTCGCAACTGACATTGAGTGGTATCATGATGTTGTCATTCTCAGATTGTTCCTAGTCAAGGTTTACACTACTTGGTCAGTATAGTAAACCCGTTGAGACCAGTACATGCCGTATACTGGAATATATGATTCCAATGGTTTCTCAATGAACCATTAGTCTTGGAGACTAGTATAGACGTGTAGGTGTTTATAGCGGATAAACACTGAACGACTCACCGAAGATTCTCAATGGATGGTACACCAGCGTCAATAAGAATATTCTCGGGTTGAGTAGCACTTGTGATTCTTAGACTTGAGATGCCATTGTGGGCACATGAGACATCTTCTACACTTAGATGGCAGTCACGTCGCCGATCTATTTAGATTAGACCTCCGCCTGTTCGTTGGGTGTAGACAGATCCTCAGGGTGTCCTATGTGTATCAAGATAGGATCCGTCAGTTCTGTGTGTCACAACATAGGTAGTCCATATGATTAGCAATCAGATAAAACCATGGGCCCGTGGTAAAGTTTAGAAGCCAGTTCTAAACATTCTTTTAGAGATTGCTAATAGAATAGTCGACTGGATAATCCCCGTAGAGAATTGACGTTTACATCTATATCTCTGGGATTTATCCGGATACATGTGATGGAGGAATTATACATTTGCCATGACCTCGACCTGTATGGTTCAGCGATATTATCCATGATGGTCATAATCTACGGGTGGATAGATTATGGACACGAAATTAGATTTCGTGTAAGATATACCTGAATCTAGAGAGTCTCAATAATGAAACATACTAGTAGAGCACTAGAGCAACATTAATAAATGATATTGATTATTTATAAAGTCGTTTAAAGGTTAAACGCAAGATACGTGCTAAAGGGACTAGATAGTCATTTGCCTAATTATTGTGTATTTATATTTAATACTTGATTAATTAAATACACATTAATTAATAGTCAAAATTAGTTATTTGACTTATATCCTAATGAATATATGTTTTTAATATTTAATGTAAATATTATACATATATTTAATATATTTGTATTTGATTAATTAATTAATTATTTAATTGTTAAATGATTAAATTAATTAAAATATAAATATCTTACATTAGGATATTTGAAGTAAATGATATTAGTTTCCTTTGTTGACTTAAATAAATCCATAAAGTGTTTTAGATATTTATATCAGTTGATTAAATGATTTTGAAATGAAATTGAAATGAAAATATTTGGTATATGCTTGCTTGATTTTCGGCCAAGGCTAAAATTGTAGAAGTATATATTGTTTTCATTTCTTTTTCATTAGATAACCTAATACACTTTACTAAAAGAAACTCCATTGAAGAAGCCAAAGGAAACTTGAGAAAAGAAAGACAAAAATCAAGAAAGCTTGGATTTTTAGTAAGTTTCTTGAACTTGCTATTAGTAAGGAAATTGTTCCTTAGGTTCTAGGCTTTAACATATGATATTCTTAGGTTATTTCTTTCTTTGTTCCTTGTGGTTTTTGTTGATGGAAGTTTTGATGGAGTGTAAAGCATGTGTGATGAAGGAAGTGTATGACTATTGTAGTAATAAGTTTCTTTTAAGGTTTTGGAAACCATGTTGCTAATCTAGAGTTGTTGACCCACTCTTAGATGACCTAGATTTGATCTTGAGTTTTTTCATTGTGTTGATACTTGGATTGGATGTGAGAATGATGATTGAAGTATTGATTTAATGTATTTGGTCTAATTTGTCCAATTTGTGAAATTGAAAAATTAGGGTTCATGACCAATTCCAAATTTGGGGCTTTTCATATATGTTGTGCATTTGGATGTGTATATGATACATATAAAGTTTCATGTTGATTTGATAACATTTGGATGTGTTTTGAAGCATGAAATGACAAAATGCACATTATAGCACCTTGGAGGTGCATTCGGCCTTGATGAAGGAATTTGGGATTTTTGGTGCTTTTGGTGTTTTGATGTTTTGAACATGCTAAGTTCATCTTAGAAATGATTTAGAATCATTCAAAATTGATTAGATCAATTTCGGACTAAAATGGACAAAATACCAATATAAGGGTAATTTGGTAAATTCACTTGAATATGATTCATTTGAATTTGTTTCATAATTTGATTATTGGATAATTAAATAAATGTGTTTATTTATTTAATCCGAGAAAAATTTTTGAAATCGGAAAATTTTGATTTTCCCGCTTCCGCTGCGTTACCGGATTCAGCCCCTAGAAAAAACCCCTACAAAAGCATGTGGAACGCAAGTACCACATCATTCGAGAGATTGTGTCGCGATGGGATATTGTCGTGTGCAAGGTACCGAGTGATAAGTGTAATACCCGAACCCGCTGACGAAGGCCATACCTCCAAAGTTGTTTGATAAACACGTGGAGTCGATGGGTATTAGATACAATCGTTATTGGCACTAGAGCAAGTGGGAGTTTTTGTTGGGGTTGGTGCTCGCAGCGCCAATTCCCGGTTGTATTTCTTTATGAATACTTCTGTAAAATATTATTATTTTGAATAATATATATGCAGTTTCTATAATATAATGTAATCTTTTAAGATGGTAAAGACGTAATGACCTTAGAATGACTAGTCATGGTACAGTTGCAAAAGCGTCGCAACTGACATTGAGTTGTATCATGACGTTGTCATTCTCAGACAGTTCATGGTCAAGGTTTACACTATTTGGTCAGTATAGTAAACTCATTGAGACCGGTACATGTCGTATACTGGAATATATGATTCCAATGGTTTCTCAATGAACCATAAGTCTTGGAGACTAGTATAGACGTGTAGGTGTTTATAGCGGATAAACATTGAACGACTCACCGAAGATTCTTAATGGATGGTACACCAACGTCAATAAGAATCATGCCGGTTGAGTATCACTTGTGATTCTTAGACTTGAGATGCCACTGTGGGCACATGAGACATCTTCTACACTTAGATGGCAGTCACGTCACCGATCTATTAAGATCAGACATCCGTCTGTTCGTTGGGTGTAGATAGATCCTCAGGGTGTCCTGTACGTATCAAGATAGAATCTGTCAGTTCTGTGTAACAGAGCATAGGTAGTCCATATGATTAGCAATCAAATAAAACCATGGGCCCGTGGTACATTTTAGAAGCCAGTTCTAAACATTCTTTTTGAGATTGCTAATAGAATAGTCGACTGGATAATCCCCATAGAGATTTGACGTTTACATCTATATCTCTGGGATATATCCGGATACCTGTGACGGAGGAATTATACATTTTCCATGACCTCGACCTGTATGATTCAGCGAGTTTATCCGTGATCGTCATAATTTACGGGTGGATAAATTATGGACACGAAATTGGATTTCGTGACGGATATGCCTGAATCTAGAGAGTCTCAATAATGAAATATACTCGTAGAGCACTAGAGCAACATTTATAAAAAATATTGATTATTTATAAAGTCGTTTAAAGGTTAAACGCAAAATACATGTTTAGGGACCCGATAGTCATTTCCTTAATTCTTGTGTATTTACATTTAATACTTGATTAATTTAAATACACATTAATTAATAGTCAAATTGAGATATTTGACTAATATCATAAATGTATATATGTATTAATATATAATGTAAATATAATACATATATTTAATATATTTGTATTTAATTGTTAAATGATTAAATTAATTAAAATATAAATATCTTAAGATTTAGATATTTGTTTTAATGGCTAAGTTGCCTTTGTTGACTTTGTTAGAAATATCTTTAAAGTGTTTTTTGGATATTTTAACAAGTTGGCTTAATGAAATTCAAATGAAATGATTAATATTTCTTGTTTTGGTTAAGGCCAAATTCGGCCAAGGCACCAAGTGAACAAGTATATATGTGTTTTCTTTTATTTTAGGGTTTCATAACCAAATACACTTTATCAAAACACCATTAAAACAAAACAAAGAAGGTAGAGAGAAAAGAAAGGAAAAATCAAAGAAAGCTTGGATTTAAGTAAGTATTTCCAACTTGCTATTAGAGAGAAAATTGTTCCTCTTTTCTTGGCAACATCTTGTGATGTTCTTAAGTTTTTCTATTCTTTATTCTTTGTACTTTTGATGGATAAAAGTTTGATGAAGGTGTAATGCATGTATGATGTTGGAAGTTTGTAACTAGTGTAGTTATAAGCATTCTATTCATGGTTTTAGAACTTTGTTGCTAATCTAGAGTTTTTTACCCACTCTTAAATGACCTAGATTTGATCTATAGTTTTTCATTGTGTTGAGACTTTAATTGGATGGAAGAAACATGATTGAAGTAATTGATTTAACCAATTTGGTCTAATTTGTCCAATTTGAAGAAATTGAAAATTTAGGGTTTAAGACCTCATCCAAATTTGGGGATTTTCATTTATGTTGTGTATTTGGATGTGTATATGATACATATGAAATCTTATGTTGATTGGATTTCATCTTGATGTGTTTTGAACATGGAAAGTGCAAATGCACAATTTGCTCCCTTAGGGAGGCTCTCGGCCAAGGGCATAATATTTTGGGTTTTTGGTTACAATTTTTGTTTTGAAATATGTGACATGTTAATTCATATTATTAATGATTTAGAATCATCCAAAATTGATTTGAACAATTTGGGACTAAAATGAACAAAATATAAAGTGTTTAGGCAATTTTGTAAATCACATAAATTTGATTTATTGAATTTTATTTCATAATTTAATTATCAGACAATTAATAAAATATGTTTATTTAATTAATCCGAGAAAAAATTTTGAAATCGTAAAATTTGATTTTCCCGTGTTTCCGCTGCGTTACCGGATTTAGCCCCTAAAATCCCTACACCCCGGATATGTTCGCAGTAAATCCGGTCGTCGGACTATCCGAACACGTAAGTACCTAGTACTACATTTTTACCGATTTACAAGACAATGTTGGCTTCTAGCAAAGCGTCATGCCTACCCAATTTCTCCAGAAATATCCTTACAGGAATATGTGATCTATATTAGGCGTAGTATACGTAGTATTGCGTATTTCGATCCAGCATCGGATGTCACGTGTAAGGCCTGGGGCTGGAAATGGGTCTGCCCCGTACGAAGCACATATCGGATCTCTGGTAACTAGTCTCTATAATCGGATAAACATGACCTAGTCATAATATCTCGATAGTTGCAGCATATAAGAGAACGAGTTTCGTATCCCACGTGATCATCATCTCCACTATGACTGGAGTAATACTTCCATCTCGACATCACACCCAATACACTACGATTCTCAATATACCCAGAAGAGGCGTACACAGAACCTGTTAAAGCCCTGGACAACCAAAACCAAAGTATATTGATTGTCGCAAGTATTAGCAGTGCAAGTCTCAGGTTAAGACCAAATACATCTACCCTGATTTGGACTTCCATAGACACATAGTCATACTACCAATGGAATTACGAGGGGTCTATCCAGAGCGAAGCTGTTTCCCGTACCATCGGTAAACACAACCTCCTATTACACTTGCATGAGTATCTTATACCCAAATATATGAGAACTATGATGTTATGCCCTCACAACGCGCACAAGTGTAATACTAGTCTTTTACGCATTATCAATGTCCAATCTCGATAATACTCTGACTATGGATATTAATGATTAAACCTATGTGGATTGATACTGTCTCATATCATCTCAATCCGGAACTAATCATATGGACCTTCTATCATTTATACATCTTTGGTAATCTAATTACAAATGACAGAAGAGCAATTTCCTTTGTCACATAGTTAATTTGTACAACAACACCATGATCTGTACAAATAGTGACGCTATGGGTCATAATTGTCCAACAATCTCCAAAGGGCCTATAGCCAGTCACTCTAGTGTCTTTTACACCTGAACTATGTATGGTTCGCTCAAACTTCTGCTGAGGAAATGCTTTCGTCAGCGGATTTGCACAATTATCATCTGATGTGATTTATTCGATCATAACATCGCTACGATGTATGATCCGAACGAATCAGATGTATAATTAAAGTATATATCTGGATCGTTGATGAGACCATTAATTCTTTAGCCTGCGCTGTAGCCTAGCTCAACTGCTAACAGAACTAATCCTAATCTGATTAGGATTATTATCAATCCAGAAGGCTTCTATTGCTGCCTCAGCTGCAGCAATAATCCACTTTTGTTGTTTATTCGGCAACAGTATCTTGCATGGAAGATTTCCAGCTCACTGTTCCGTTATTCAAATTTTCTAGTACCGTTGTTACGACTTTTAGTCATTTTTATCGGTTTGGAAACTTGCAACAGTGAACCCAGTCACTTCAAGTTCTCCTTCTCCATAGTATAAGACAGCATCCTTAGATCTCTAAGATACTAAAGCATGTTCTTAACATCAATCCAATGACTATCACTTGGATTTCCCTGATTGTGACTCCATATGCTCAAAGCGTATGAGACACCAGGTCACATACATTTTTCAATGTACGATTTCTCGGAGAGTATTAACAACTTCAAATTTATCCAGTAGATCTTTATTCCTAGAATAAAGGTTGTTTCTCCCAAGAATTCTACGGAGAATTTTATGAAAGCCAAGCTTTCACCGATTGTATTACGGGAATATCATTTCCAAGAAATGATATATCTTCATTATTTAAGACATTCATTGTCAGTGCGCTCCCACTAACCTCCTTATATACACAAGAATCATTTCGTTTTGAATTAAATCATAGACCATTATGATTACATCAAAATGATAGTTCTAAGAACCCAATGCTTGCTTCAATCCATCCATGGATCGAATAACCTGCAAACCTTGTTTGCTAGTTTTGGTACGACAAAACCATCAGGATGTTTTAAACATCCTCCAAAAGGTTTCCGTTAAGGAAAGCGATTTTTCCGTTCAGCTGCCATATTTCATAAATGAAACATGCAGCATCAGCAAGCATTATCCAAATGGATTTAATCATAGCAATGTTGGACAATTATGACCCATAGCGTCACTATTTGTACAGATCATGGTGTTTTTGTACAAATTAACTATGTGACAAAGGAGATTGCATTCTTATCATTTGTGATTAGATCACCTAGATATATAAATGATAGGAGGTCCCTGTGATTTGTTCCTAGATTGAGAATGATATGAGACAGTATCAATCCACGAAAGAAGATAAATCATTAAATATCCCTAGTTAGAGTATTATCGAGATTGGACATCGATGAATACGTAAAAGACTAGTATTACACTTGTGCGCGTTGTGAGGGCACAACGGTATAGTTCTCATATATTTGGGTATAGGATACTCATGCAAGTGTAGTAGGAGGTTGTGTTTTCCAATGGTACGGGAAACAGCTTCGCTCTAGATAGACCCCCTCGGAATTCCATTGGTAGTATGACTATGTGTCTATGGAAGTCCGAAATCAGGGTAGGTATTTGGTCTTAACCTGAGACTTGCACCGCTAATACTTGCGACAATCAATATACTTTGGTTGCGGTCGTCCAGGACTTTAACAGATTCTGTGTACGCCAATGTTGGGTATATTGAGAATCGTAGTGTGTTGGGTGTGATGTCAAGACGGAAGTGTCACTCCAGTCATATGGAGATGATGATCGCGCAAGGATACAGAACTGGTTCTCTAAAAAGGTTGGAACCGTCGGGATAATATGACTTGGTCATGATTATCCGATATTAAATAGACTAGTTGCTCGTAATCCGATATATGCTTCGTACGGGGCAGACACTGTACCAGCCCCAGGCCTCGCATGTGATCATCCGATACTGGATCGAAATACGCAATACTACGTATACTACGCCGATATAGATCTTTTATTCATGTAAGGATATTTCCGGAGAATTGGGTAGGCATGGTGCTTTGCTAGAAGCCAACCTTGTCTTGTAAATCGGTACAAACGTAGTATGAGGTACTTACCTGTTCGGATAGTCCGATGACCCGATTTACTGCCAATATATCCGGGGATCTCATGGGTCGCTTCCCAAAGATCCACCGATGACGTATGACTCACACTTTTATTAATATGGGATTAATAAGATGAGAGAGAAAATTAATCTGGGATTAATTACAGAGATATTTTATCTTGGATAAAATATCATTTAAAGAGAGAGAACGATTAATTTGGAATTAATCGATAAATTAATATATTTGATATATTAATCGAAATTGGATTTCTACGCGGAATTAAAATTTATGTTGTAATTCGGCCGAACGAGTTAATTTAGAATTAATTCGTTAGCGACGTGAATAGTGACTTCTCTAGGCGTAATCATTTATTGCGTCGCAACGGAAAATTCATTAATTTAGAATTAGCGAACCCGAGCCCGGGATTATTTGCGAGCGCATTCGCATTTCGAATTTGAGTGCGGCACGTAAGTCAAATCAAGCGTCAAATCGCTAGTCACATCTAGCGTCACATCAAGCGTCAAATCACTTGTCACTTTGAGTGATGTGACTTGACAACTTGATTGACTTGATGTGAGTTGATGTGTGTGGTTGGCATTGATGGCTTTAATTGGTTTGACTTTTCTAAAGCTAAAATTTGGTATATATTTTTTGAAAACAAATAAACCAATATCAATCACACATTTCATCTCTCTCACTCTCCTTTTCTTCTCTCATCTACACGCCCATGGAGGCAATTTCTTCACTGGTTTGTAGGGTAAAACCGTGAGCAAGAAAGGAAGCAAGTGCGATTTTGTGGCAAAATCGAGAGTACTAGCACACTCCGGGATCATGCGAAGGTGATAGGGAAGTCCACCAATGAGTCGTGAATCAAATGACGAAGCTTATAGCTTGGTTTCTTGTTGATTGAAGGCCGAACACAGTGGGCTGTCACTGCTATTGCCGAGAGGTCCAAGGGTAGAAAAGAATTTGTGTTGCCTACCGCGTCGCTCAACCGATCGATGTGAGTATTCCACGACTTTCTGGATTGTATTCACACATGTTCATGCTTGTTTATGGATCCTTGGGACCTTAGTAAACTCCAACAATGGTATCAGAGCAAGGAAAAACATGAAAAAGTTTAGGGCTTAAAATTTGGGTAAACTTGATTTTGAGCATGATTAATGAAATTGGATGAATTAGTAAGCTTAAATGTGTTTTAATTGATGATTGATTGGATCAATTTGATTAAAAATTGTTTGGAACAAATTTGCCCAATTTTGTTGTGTTGGTCGAATGTCCACCTTGCCCTATTGTCTTGGAATTTTTGATTTTTGATCATTGGATGTGTTGGAAATCATTCGGGAATATGTTTTAATGTCGATTGTGGAATTAATTGGATTGAAACAGAATCGGACGTTAAATCCCCAAATTGCCGAGAGTCATTGAGCATGTATTGGGTTTGATTTTAATTAAATTATGTTGGACATGATTTAATATTGATAAGCATGATTAATTAGGCTAATTGATGTTTTAGGAATGTTAATTGGATAATTAATTGTGTAATGCACTTTAGGTAATTAAATTGGGAATTTGGAATTTGGAAATTTAATTTAATTGGGATAATTTTGGAAATTGGGCTTGACATGTTGTTATGGGCTTATTGGGCTTAGTTGTACTAAGTTGGGTTAAGGCAAATTGGATTGGATCCAATTGGGCCCAAAACCGCTTCCATAAAGCCCAAATGCGACTTAATGGACCTTTAAAGTTTAATTGGGCCTAATAGGCCAAGATTGATTTCTAGGCTTATGGGGTAACTCCCGGATTGGATTTTGGTTATTCGGTTGGACCCGAGTTGACCAAAAGTCCACGCCTTAAGAAATTAATTAAAAGCCCATTGGACTTTAATTAAATTGACGTTGGACGTTAATCGGGCTTTGAGACCCGTAACGAATAAATTTGGAATTTAAGTCGTAAAAGTTCATTAATAAAGTGTAGTATTTAATTTGGAATTAAATAGTGAATTAGAATTAAATACAAATTGAATTGGATTTAATGTTGTAGTTTAATTTAATTCGAGAATTCGTACTTTAAGTATTTATTCGCAAAACGAGTTTGACTCGAGCAAAATCAAATCGTTGTTTGAACATTGGATGGTCATTAATTATCAGATTAATTAATTTGATTAGATTGATTGATAACATGCTTGTGTGAATACATGGTTGCGATGCATGAATAATGTATATCGGATGGATATTAGATGGGTGGGGCAATTTTAGAAATTGTTGTAATAAATTTGGAATTTATTAATTGGACTTGCGTGTCCAGCCTTATTACCTCCTTATTCTTTGTATTCTCTTCTCACCTATTCCCCTCAATGTAAATGAGGTTTCTTTAGAAGTGTAGTGTAACGGGTAGTAGAAGTAGAAGAAATATTGTGCTAGCGGGAGAGAGAAAGTGAGAGATTTGATCTAGGATCAATGTGTAAAGTATCCATCCGCATATCATTATTATTTTTTATACGCGCTTTATTATGTGTTTAGAATGCATGTTATGTTTAGGGGTGTATGATGATGAGACCTTAACAAAGATAATAAATTGGTTGTCAATTTGCACTCGAAAAACCCTCGCAAAATATTAAGCGTTTTTTCTTCCATTGAGTGATTCTCACTCAAGATCCGAGACTGACATTGGCTTGTTGGCCAAAGTCAAGGTTTTTGTCCGTCGAGGATGTGTTTGAATCACGAGAGCTTTGTTCCATATTGGTATCTTGTCCAAGTTGTGGTTTGTTGGCCAAAGTCAAGACCACTTCTTGTCCATCGACATTGATTACGAAGCTTTCCATGGTCAATGGGTCGCGCTCAACTGGGATCACTAAGTTTGTTGTGCCAAAGCCAAGGCTTAGTTGATTCAGAGGAAAAAGGTTAGGTAATACATTGATGTATTGCCATATATAAGATATATTTTCGGACTTGGATGTCCCCCTACGGATCTATGAATTGGATTGGATCCAATTGATCTTAGAGATCTACCTAGTTAATTATCATACAATTTGTTGGCCAAAGTCAAGATTGTGTGATATTTAACGGGATCCTAGCCCACTAGGAAACACGGTTTCCCGAGTACTCGACAGAGGGTTAGAGGCTCACGAAAAATAGTGGGAGGCAAAATTGAATTTGCAATATTCGTTTAATTACTTGCCATACGCGCTCAAACAAATATCATTCGTCAAATCAATTAAATGTTAGTTGGACTAATATTTAAATGTTGTTTTTTATTAAATAGTTGGACTATATTCAAACTATTCATTTATAGTTGATTTTATAATTGGATTATAGTAATCAATATAATTGATTTTAATCTATTAAATTATAGTTGAAATAGTTGGACTATTGTAATCATTATAATAAATAGTACCGAAATCGTTTATTAAATAGTTGGACTATTAAATCAAGATATAATTGAAAGATTGACATTTAAAACATAATCCTAGGGAAAATGTATTCAAATGGTTTAATTTTCAAAATTGGGAATAATTTCATAATCGTCCTGGAAAACTAATAAGTTACTTTATTTGATAAAATAACATATTATGCCTAAAGCCCGGAGTTAAGCAAATAGTAGAGCATAATCTTTGGAAGATTTATGTGATGATAACTTTAGTGCTTAATCCATTAAGCTTGTCGCAGTAGACTCCTTAATTTCTTAATCAGAAATAAGGATTAGATCTTAAAGGTATGATAATGAAATTGAAGGATCTTCATAAATATGTGCTTAGATTTTAGAAGTGCTAAATTGCAATAAATAACTCTTGGAGGGTTAATGACTATTCTCAAGGAGACAAAGTCAAAATTTGCAATAAGGCAAGTAGCGCATGGCGCACCTTACTTCTATATTCTAGAAGGCCAAGGCTTGGCCAAAGGCTTCTGGAGTGTTGAGAAGGGCAAAGGCAAAATCATTATAATATTCTAGGAAGATAAAGGACATATCCCAAAATATCTGCCTAATTGTGGCAAACAGGATCGCGGAAGCGTGACTGCCGTTTGGACAATGTAGACATGAAGGAATTGAAGACGAGCAAGGCTCTGACTTCAAATATGTTTGTCATATTATGTTCACTACTAGTATTAAAATTGGATTTTAGATACTTAGTGTGGTACATAAATATATACTGATGTTCAGAATCTGCTATGAGCAGGATTAGGAAACAGTTATAATGTAACTAGTTTGACTAGAAAACATTATCTATATATCAGTGTTTAACCCGCTGCGGGTGAACCTTTATATTTTAGAACACTAAAGTGTTTTATTATATAAAGATGATATTGAGATAAACACATTAGATGTGAATAACATAATTTATATTTAGAATATAAATAAAATCTCAAACGTATATATAATGACAAACAAATAGCTCAAACTGATTTGATCAGAAGAAACTAATTTGTGGCATTGTTGTCTGGGACACAATTAAACAAGAATCGTATATCCACACTTTCGAAGAGTGGGTACTAGGACTAATTTGATTCTATTCAAATAAAGTCTACGAATCTAGTTTATTGGGCAAAGTGCCTAAAAACCTTTACTTGGTAAAAGTGCAAATGCCACCAATCTGTTAGCCCTAGTTCATAGTGAAGCAAGTGGGCCCATGTCTAGCTAGGCTAGATGTGGATATGAATATTTCGTGACCTTTACGGATGTGGCATCGCGTTATGGTTATGTGTTTCTATTGAACACAAATCGAAACTTTTAAAGTTTCGACACGAAATAGACAAACAGATCGGCTATAGTATTATACCGTCACGGTAAGACCGTAATGGAAAATACTTAAGCAATAAGTTTCTAATATACTTGAAAGAGTATAGTATTCTTTCAATGAGGACTCCTTCCGGAACACGTCAAGTGACGGTGTGTCCGAACTGAGTAACCGAATTTTGTTGGACATGATAAGGTTAATCATGAGTCGCTCTGAGCTACCATTTCCTTCAACGGATAAGCATAAACAGTGCAGAACTTATTTGAATAAGGTTCCATAAATCTGTTTGACAGATTTCATATTAGATATGAACAGGAAAGAAACCGGATTTCGCATTCCTGAACATTTGGGAATGTTGGGCATATGTTTGGATGATACCAAACTAAAACCCAAATAGGATAAGTGCCAATTATAGATTATCCTAGGGATACCATAAGTATAGTACTTAAACATCTCACCAGAGAACAATTAAATTGTTGCTCGCCATGCGGTTTTCCTAAGAGGAATACCGATATGCAGTGGTAAGTGGGAGGATAGTAAAACTCGATGAAAATCGGAGTAATATTGTCCAAGGCACCGAATCTTAATGGAACATAAATAGTTCATCAAGGATGTAACTATTCCATTAATCTTCCAATACACAAGAACAGCGTAAGTCAGAGAAAGTCAGAAAACAACCTCAGGTATGGGTTTCTGATCTCACCTCATAAAGATGTCTATCTTATTGAGGTATACCAACTGACTACGTATGAGGAAGTGATACAAGGATTCGACTCCCTATCATGACAAAGTGTCATGAATCCGAAATGGATTCCATGTAAATCAACAAGTTTGGATACTAGTTGATGTACCGCAAGGCATTGTGCCTATTGGTACTTATAAGTCTTCAAGGAAGACATACATGGAAGGCAACATACCAACGTATAAAGCTAGGCTTTTAACGGAAAGGTATCGTTATCAACATTGTGTTGATTACGATTCAACCTTTTACCTGTTGCCACGGTAAATCCATTTGGATAATGCTTGCTAAAGCTGCGTGTTTCATTTATGAAATATGACAGCTTTACGGGAAAATCGCTTTCCTGAAAAGGAAAATTTTCGGAGGATGTTTACAACATCCTGTCGGTTTTGTCGTACCATAATAAGCAAACAAGGTTTGCAGGTTATTCGATCCATGTTTGGATTGAAGCAAGCATAGGTTTCTTGGAATTATCGTTTTGATGTAATCATAATAGTTTATGATTTAATTCAAAATGAAATGATTCTTGTGTATATAAGAGGGTTAGTGGGAGCGCACTGACAGTGGTTGTCCTATAAATAATGATAATATGTCATTTCTTGGAAATGATATTCCCAAATAACTATCGGTGAAAGCTTGGCTTTCGAGAAAAACTCTCTGAGAACTCGTACATTGAAAAATGTACAGACCTGGTGTCTCATACGCTTTGAGCATATGGATTCACAATCAGGCCAATCCAAGTGATAGTCACTGGATTGATGTTAAGAATATCCGTTAGTATCTTAGAGAACTAAGGATGTGTCTTAAATCTATGGAGAAGGAGAACTTGAAGTGACTGGGATCACTACTGTACAAGTTTCCTAAACCGATAAAACGACTATAAGTCGCAAACGGTACTATACAGTTTGAATAACGGAACAGTGAGCTGGAAATCTTCCAAAAGATACTGTTACCGAATAAACAACAAATGCGGGTTATTGCTGCAGCTGAGGCAGCAATAGAAGCCTTGGGTCGATAATAAATCTAATTAGATTAGATATAATTCTGTTAGCAGCTGAGCTAGGGGTTGAGCACAGGCTAAAGAATTAATGGTCTCATCAACGATCCAGATACATACTTCGATATTCATCTGATTCGTTCGGATCATACATCGTGGCGATGTGATGATCGAATAAATCGCATCAGACGATAATCATGCAAATCCGCTGACGAAATCATTTCTCAGCATTTGAGCCAACCGTACATAGTTCGGGTGGTAGACACTCGAGTGACTGGCTATAGGCCAAGTGGGAGATTGTTGGACAAATATGACCCATAGCGTCACTATTTGTACAGATCATGGTGTTGTTGTACAAATTAACTATGTGACAAAGAAGATTGCACTCTTATCATTGTGATTAGATCACCTAGATATATAAATGATAGGAGGTCCCTGTGATTTTTTCCCTGGATTGAGAATGATATGAGACAGTATCAATCCACGAAGGATAAATCATTAAATATCCCTAGTCAGAGTATTATCGAGATTGGACATCGATGAATACGTAAAAGACTAGTATTACACTTGTGCGCGTTGTGAGGGCACAACGCATAGTTTCTCATATATTTGGGTATATGATACTCATGCAAGTGTAATAGGAGGTTGTGTTTACCGATGGTACGGGAAACAGCTTCGCTCTGGATAGACCCCCTCGGAATTCCATTGGTAGTATGACTATGTGTCTATGGAAGTCCGAAATCAGGGTAGGTGTATTTGGTCTTAACCTGAGACTTGCACCGCTAATACTTGCGACAATCAATATACTTTGGTTGCGGTCGTCCAGGACTTTAACAGGTTCTGTGTACGCCAATGTTGGGTATATTGAGAATCATAGTGTGTTGGGTGTGATGTCAAGACGGAAGTGTCACTCCAGTCATATGGAGATGATGATCGCGCAGGGATACAGAACTGGTTCTCTAAAAAGGTTGGAACCGTCGGGATAATATGACTTGGTCATGATTATCCGATATTAAAGAGACTAGTTGCTCGTAATCCGATATATGCTTCGTACGGGGCAGACACTGTACCAGCCCCAGGCCTCGCATGTGATCATCCGATACTGGATCGAAATACGCAATACTACATATACTACGCCTGATATAGATCCTTTATTCCTGTAAGGATATTTCTGGAGAATTGGGTAGGCATGGTGCTTTGCTAGAAGCCAACCTTGCCTTGTAAATCGGTACAAACGTAGTACGAGGTACTTACGTGTTCGGATAGTCCGACGACTCGATTTACTGCCAATATATCCGGGGATCTCATGGGTCGCTTCCCAAAGATTCACCGATGACGTATGACTCGCACTTTTATTAATCTGGGATTAATAAGATGAGAGAGAAAATTAATCTGGGATTAATTGCGGAGATATTTTATCTGGGATAAATTATCATTTAAAGAGATAGAAACGATTAATTTGGAATTAATCGAAATTAATATATTCGATATATTAATCGAAATTGGATTTCGACGCGAATTAAAATTAGATTTTAATTCGGGCGAACGAGTTAATTTAGAATTAATTCGTTAGCGAGGTGAATAGTGACTTCGCTAGGCGTAATCATTTAATTGCGTCGCAACGGAAAATTCGTTAATTTGGAATTAGCGAACCCGAGCCCGAGATTATTTGTGAGCGCATTCGTATTTCAAATTCGAGTGCGGCACGCAAGTCAAATCAAGCGTCAAATCGCTAGTCGCATCTAGCGTCACATCAAGCGTCAAATCACTTGTCACTTTGAGTGATGTGACTTGACAACTTGATTGACTTGATGTGAGTGATGTTGTGGTGGCATTGATGCTTTAATTGTTTGACTTTTCTAAAGCCAAATTTGGTATATGTTTTTGAAAACAAATAAACCAATATCAACACACATTTCATCTCTCTCACTCTCCTTTTCTTCTCTCATCTACCCGCCCATGGAGGCAATTTATTCACTGGTTTGTAGGGCAAAACCGTGAGCAGAAGGGAAGCAAGTGCGATTTATGGCAAAATCGAGAGTGCTAGCACACTCCGGGATCATGCGAAGGTGATAGGGAAGTCCACCCATGAGCCGGGAATCAAATGACGAAGCTTGGAGCTTGGTTTCTTGTTGATTGAAGGCCGAACACAGTGGGTTGTCACTGCTTACTGCCGAGAGGTCCAAGGGCAGAAAAGAATTTTGTTGCCTACCGCGTCGCTCAACCGATCGATGTGAGTATTCCGCGAATTTCTCGATTGTATTCACACATGTTGACGCTTGTTTATGGATCCTTCGGACCTTAGTAAACTGCAACAGGCAACAGTTAAAAGGTTTTGTCGTAATCGACACAATGTTGATAATGATACCTTTTCACTACAAGCCTAGCTTAGTACGTTTGTATGTTGCCTTCCATGTATGTCTTCCTTGAATACTTATATAGTACCATTAGGCACAATGCCTTGTGGTACTTCAACTAGTGTCCAAACTTAGTTGATATACATGGAATCCATTTCAGATATCATGGCACTTTTCCATAATAGGGATTCGATACCTTGTATCACTTCCTCATACGTAGTCAGTTCGTATTCCTCAATAAGATTGACATCATTTCGAGGTGAGATCAAAAACCCATACCCCAGGTTGTTTTCTGCCTCTCTCCGATCTACGCGGTTCTTGTGTATTCGAAGATTACTGGTATAGTTTCATCCTTGATGAACTATTTGTTTTCCATTAAGGAATCGGTGCCTGGAATAGTATTACTCTGATTTTCATCGAGTTTTACTTTCCTCCCACTTACCACTGAATATAGGTATTCCTCTTAGGAAAACCGCATGGCGAGCAACAATTACATTGTTCTCTTGTGAGATGTCTAAGTACTATACTTTGGTTTCCCTAGGATAACCATTGTTTAGGCACTTATCCGATTTGGGTTCTAGTTTGGTATCATCCAAACATGTGCCCAGCATACCCAAATCTCCAGGAATGAGAAAACTCAGTTTCTTTCCTGTTCATATCTAATATGAAGTCTGTCTAACAGATTTTTATGGAACCTTATTCAAAATAAGTTCTGCACTGTTAATGTGTATCCGTTGAAGAAAATGGTAGCTCAGAGCGACGCATGATTAACCTTATCATGTCCAAAAAATCTCGGTTTATCTGATCGGACACACCGTCAAATTGACGTGTTCCGGGAGGAGTCCTCATTGAATCAATAATATACTCTTTCAAATATATGAGAAACTTATTGCTTAAGTATTTTTCATCATGGTCTAACCGTGATGGTTTAATACTTTAGCCGATCTGTCTGTCAACTTCGTGTCGAAACTCTTTGAATTCATCAAAAGTTTCTGATTCGTGTTTTAAAAGAAACACATAACCATAACGCGATGCCACATCCGTAAAGGTCACGAAACATTCATATCCACCTCTAGCCTAGCTAGATATGGGCCCACTTACGTCACTATGAACGAGGGCTAACAGATCGGTGGCACTTACACTTTTACCAAGTAAAAAGTGTTTTAGGTACTTTGCCTAATAAACTAGATTCGTAGACATCATCTGAATAGAATCAAATTTGTCCTAGTACCCACTCTTTAAAAGTGTTGATATACGAGTCTTGTTTAATTGTGTCCCAGACAAAAATGCCACTTATAAGTCTCAACTGATTAAATCAGTTTGAGCTATTTGTTTGTCTTGTCATACGTTTGGGATTTATTTATATTCAAATATAAATACTGTTATTCACATCTAATGTGATTTTCTCAATATCATCTTTATAAAATAAAACACTTTAGTGTTCTAAAATATAAAGGTATACCTACAACGGGTTAAACCCTGATATAGAGATAATGTTTCTAGTCAAACTAGTCACATTTTAACAGTTTCCTAATTTAAGTACACACTCGAATGGTAGTTCCTAAACTTAGGTATCTGCGATTAAAACAACGACTATTGTCCCGTTTTCAATTCGCAGATAAATCTCATCAGAAGTCAGTATCCTGCTTATCAGCAGATTCTGCACACCAGTACATATTTATGTACCACACTTAGTATCTAAAATCCAATTTTAATACTAGTAGTGAACATATTTATGACTAACATATTTGAAGCCGGAGCCTTGCCCCTCTTCAATTCCTTCATGTCTGCCTTGTCCATATGGCAATCACGCTTCTGTGTCCCCGTTTGCCACAATTTAGGCAGACATTTTGGGATATGTCATTTGTCCTCCCAGAAGATTATAATGACTTTGCATTTGCCTTATTGCAAACTTTGGCTTTGTCTCCTAGAGTATAGCCATTAACTCTCCAAGAGTTTTCTATTGCAATTTAGTACTTCTAAGATCTAAAGATAGATCTATGAAGATCCTTCAATTTCATTATCATAATATAAGGATCTAATCCTTAGATCTGATTAAGAAATTAAGGAGTCTATTTGTGGCAAGCTTAATGGATTAAGCACTAAAGTTATCATTACATGAATATTCCAAATATCATGTTCTACTATTTGCTTAACTCCAGGCTTAGGCATAAGATGTTATTTTATCAAATAAAGTAACTTCTTAGTTTTCAGGACTATCCTGAAGTTTTATTCCCAATTTGAAAATTAAAGTCGTTTAAATACATTTTCACCCAGGATTATGTTTTTAAACACTAATATTTCAATTTATCTTAATTCTAATAGTCCAACTATTTAATCAACGATTTTAGGTACTATTCATAATAATGATTACTATAGTCCAACTATATAATCAACTATAATTTAATTGATTAAATTCAATTAAATTGATTACTATAATCCAATTATAAAATCAACTATTAATTGAATAGTTTGAATACAGTCCAACTGTTTTATTAAAACAACGATTAAATATTAGTCCAACTAATAAATAATTTATTTGACGAAATATTTGATATGAGCGCGTATGGCAAGTAATTAAACGAATATTGCAAATCTAATACTTGCCTCCCACTATTTTTCGGCGAGCCTCTAACCCTCTGTTGAGTACTCGGGAAACCTTGTTTCCTAGTGGGCTAGGATCCTGTTAAATAACACACAATCTTGACTTTGGCCAACAAATTGTATGATAATTAACTAGGTAGATCTCTAAGATCAATTGGATCCCATCCAATTCCTAGATTCAGTAGGTGGACATCCAATTCCGAAACATATATCTTATATATGCCAATATATCCAATATAATGCCTAACCTTTTTCCTTTGAATCAACTAAGCCTTGGCTTTGGCACAACAAACTTAGTGATCCCAGTTAAGCGGAACCCATTGACCATGGAAAGCTTCGTAATCAATGTCGATGGACAAGAAGTGATCTTGACTTTGGCCAACAAATCACAACTTGGACAAGACAACAATATGGAACAAAGCCTTCATGATTCAAACACATCCTCAACGGACAAAGGCCTTGACTTTGGCCAACAAACCAATGCCAGTCTTGGATCTTGAGTAAGAATCACTCAATGGAAGGAAAAACGCTTAATATGATGTTGAGGGTTTTCGCGTGCAATTGGCAACCAATTAATTATCTTTGTTCAGGTCTCATCATCATACACCCTTAAACATGCATTCTAAACACATAATAAGGCACATATAAAATAAATAATAATGATATGCGGATGGATATTTAAACACATTGTTCCTATAACAAATCTCTCACTTTCCTCTCTCCCGCTAGCACAAGTATTACTTCTACCCGATTACATAACACTTCTAAAGAAACCTCATTTGCAATGAGGGGAATAGGTGAGAAGAGAAATACAAAGAGTTAGGAGGTAATAGGCTGGACACGCAGGTCCAATTAATAAATTCTAAATTTATTACAACAATTTCCAAAATTACCCCACCCATCTAATATCCATCTGATATACATTATTCATGTATCGCAACCATGTATTTACACAAGCATGTTATCAATCAATCTAATCCAATTAATTAATCTGAATATTAATGACCATCCAATGTTCAAACAACGATTTGATTTTGCGCGAGTCAAACTCATTTTGCGAATAAGTACTCAAAGTACAAATTATTGAATTAAATTAAACTACAACATTAAATCCAATTTAATATGTATTTAATACTAATTCATTATTTAATTCCAAATTAAATATTACACTTTATTAATGTACCTTTACGACTTAGATTCCAAATCTAATCGTTACGGGTCTCAGGTTTATGAGAAGAACAATGGGTTGAGATTTAAGAGACAAATAGAGAAATGACTCGTAGTTAGTAAGGAAATAGAAATTGGGGAATAATATAAGAATATTAAAGAATAGCAGGGAAATTTTAGTATATTTTTCTAAGAAGCGATAGAATAAAGAATTGATAATAGTTATGGAACACTAGAGCGTAGTAAAGAAAAGAACTTGTGGAGAGGTGTTGAATGGAGCAAGGATTTAAAGGAAGATGATCTGGGGGACGAGGTAAATAAAAGTTTTCAAGGGAACAAAGGAATAAAGAGTCAAGAAACTAAGATTAGGAAGGAACTTTCAAGGAATCAGAGAGAATAGAGGGACAAAGATTATAGAAAATCATTTATGAAGAAAAATAGTGAGGACCTCATAAAGAGTGAAAAAAAGTAAGGACTGTAGCAGAAGGCTGGTATATTAGGTTAGAGATTAAGTGAGAATGCTCGCAATAGTCAAATAGAAACAGTTCTCTGAAAAGCAAATAAGTAAAAAGATGAAGGATTAGAACGAGAAAGGAACCATCATTGTAAAATAAGTCCCAAAAGAGAATAGCAAAAGAATTACAGTAGTATCTAAAGGAAGAGTATAGTATCAGCATAAAATTATGTAACTAGGAAGTAAGTTAGAAAATTCTTTTAGCTGTAAAAACCCAGAGTAAGAAAAGACATCAGGTAGGTATACACAGAAGCTCTAGGTAAGGTCATGTATTATCAAGGTACCGAAAGTTTGAGATTGACTCTCACCCTTTCAACCCTCAAATCGTACTGATAGCAAATAGAACGGAAGCCTAACTTGGAGATACTCCAACAAGCAAGAATAAGAGTAGTGATAAAAGACTGAAACTTATGACCCTTAGGAGAGTATCAAATCGGAATAAACAAAGAAAGAAAGAAAGATAATCCGAGAATGGATAAAATGGGAAACCATTAGAGAAGGTAACAAGAGAAGAAAGAAGATCTGACATGTGGTAGGTGCAGATAAAGAATGGAACAGAGAAGTAAATCAACAAAATAGTTGGTACTAGTATGTAAAGCAAGATAGCTAAAAAGTAATAACAAATAGTAGAGAGCATACAAGATAAGTATGGATAGAAGGATAATGTAATATAAAACCAGGACAGTAAGATTACCTTAATATGGAAATTGATGAAGGTTATATACTTAGTGGTGATCGCATATAAAGAGACAAATTGATATAAAAGGATAAGTAGAACAGATTGATAATTGAGACCTATAAGATATAGTCCAAGGATAAAGCCTAGGCCAAGTAAACTCATAGTAAAATAAAGAAAGGATGTTAAGAATACCTAGAAAAGTTAAAGAGGAGATGCGTAAAGTACCCAGCCCTAGCTTAAAGAAACCAAACCACTACGGGTTTGGGATGGTTTAACCCGCGGTTATGGGTGGTTTGGTAGGTTTAATTATAGCGTAGGAATGGCAGAACAAGTTAATACAAAGCAGCTGTCGAAAAACGTGAGACAAAAGAATAGAAAAGAAAAGATCAAAAATGTAATTCGCAGATGATCAGGTAAGACCTTTAGAAGACGAGAAGGAAGTTGTAGGTTGACATAGGATAGTAATCAAGGAATGACAAAAACTTAAGATTGTAATAAGTATGTAAAGAGAAAGCTCAAAGTAAGAAAGACAGAATAGACCAAGGAAGTCTATACTAATCGATAAAAAAAATGAAGTAAAGAATAAGGAAAATTCAAGGAAAAGATTAGGAGAGATGAATCGATGAGATACAACCAAGGTAGGGAATAATTCTATGGTTAAGATGGACAAATGGATTGGACAAATATTATGTATTGGTATCAGATATTAGGATCCTCGATGGAAACCAGCTATTGAAAGTTTACTCACGTTAAGGAATCATGAGGCATGGGCGAAGGTCTATAAAGAAGAGATCTTAGAGACAAGAGTATAAGAAATAGCGGAAAGAACAGAAGAACAATAGTCAAGTACTTAGCATGACTATTATAGAACGAGGACCTAGAAGAAGGATTAAATAGCCAGCAAAGGATAGAGACAAGAAGATCAAGGAAACCATGAGTTAGACGCCAAAGAGGATTCGAGGACGAATCCTATATAAGGAGGGGAGAATTTGTAACGACCGGTAGATAATACTACTCTTTATCACGATCTTGACAATATTAGTACGTACGAGACAAAGGAGTATAAAAATAAATCATGTTGGAACTCAAATATAATTGTGCAAGGAATTTGGGAACGATTGGAAATTTTTCGAAGTCCCGAGACGAAACTGTATCGTATGCCCTTTTATACTATATATAGTATTTTGGGCATAACTCTTTCATAAGAACTTGGAATTTTATGAATTTTATATCGTCGGAAAGCTTAGACCGAGACCTACAACTTTCCTGTTAAACATTTTCTTAAATTCGGATCAGAACCAGGTCAAAAACGCAAGTCAAAATCTGGATGAATAGTAAAAGCGGACCCAAATGATAAAATCTCAAATTTCTCCATTTCCCTAGAAGATTCTACACTCTTCTTTATCAATTAAGTCCTCCTTTATAAGAGCAACTATTCACCTATACCTAAGAGGGAAAGAAACGAAATTGGAAGAGGGGAGAGGAAGAGAAACCGTGAGGGGGAAAGAAAGAAAGAAGAAAGGAAGAAGAAAGAGAGAAAGAAGGAAGAAAGAAGAGAAAGGAAAGGGAAGAAAAGGAAGTCTAGGCATCCATGGAAGCTTTGTAGGAGGCTTTGGAATCAAGGAAGCAAGGTAAGGATTCATGACCCATTTTCTTTAATTGAACCTTTAAGGATTTAAACAAATTGTGTAATATTAAGAGCATGAGTATGATAATGATAATGAGTTTCTAAGCAAGATGTTAGGTTCCATTTGTTCAAATTGGGGGAAAATGGGTTAGGAATTGATTTGATTTGATGATAAATTGATGGTTTAGATGATGAAGAAATGGGTGATGATGTTGGCTAAATTAGTTTGAAATGCTTAAAGAATTATTTAGTAATGTTAGTAAGTGATTTAGTGAATAAAGAAATAAATTGAAGGATGGATGTGTGTGAAGTTGAGTAAAAGATGATGTTTTGTATGTTGGTTTTTGTATTTGGAAGAGTCAAACAAGGAAGAATAAATAGAGTAGTGAATGAGAACTTGACAGTAAGTTGGTATGCTATACTTTCTGGACAGGCTGTGGTATTTAGGTTATAACATGAGTTTTAGGTATCCGTTTGACAATCCGTGAAATTCTGAGTAAACTAGAAACATAGGGGAATATCATATTCAAAATACAGAATTTTTAGACTTAAGAGAGAGAGTCGTACCGAATTTTCAAACTTGGCCGCACTGCAGTAAACTACTGGTTCTGTGGTAACAGAACAAGGTGTAAAGAAAACTTTATAATTTCGTTCTAGAGGTCGAAATCAAGTTCCGTAAAATTCTGGGTACTTTAGACACATAAGGGAGTAACATATCCAAACTTTAGAATTTTTGAACTTAAGACGAGGTCGGAACGAATTTTTGAAGATGGGCGACCTGCTGCCCTAGTGCCCAGTTTTTCTGTTGGACAGCCCTTGAATTTCGGCCTCTATGTTGAGTTTCTGAAGTCCAAATCGAGATCCGTAAAAAATTTCATAAAGTAGACTCATAGAGGAGTATTTTATAAAATATTCAGCTCCAGAACTGATCCCCTCTATTTATACCGAATTTTCGAAGTCAGGTCACTGTCAGTGACTTCTGTTTTGATGTAGGAGTTGTAGGCGCGTAAAATGATTTGCGTAACCGCGAAACGAACCTCATAAAAAATTCTATAGGGTGCTTTAACGTGTTAGAAACACAGCGGGGTGATAATTCATGCATTCCACGTTTATTCTTATCTATGGGAATATTCTCGTTCTAGTAGCTAACGAATTTATTCTTATTCATGTATTTAGATCGGCCTCAAGATTCTCAACGGCCTTCCACCCCGTGAAGGGACTCATCTCAGCCGTATACTATGAGTGGACACTTCTTCTTTCATCGGATTTGTATTTCACATTTTCGTACAGACTTATGTTTTTGCGCTTTAGGGCGTTAGAAACTTTTATTTCGATTATTATGTTATTTAATTATGCTTTGAGAAAGAAAATATTTTTCAAGAAAAAGTGTTACAGTTTTATGATTTATAGCATAGTTTTTATGTATCTCGGGGCATGAGGTAAAACCTCACCCCCAGTATGTAACTGGTACAGTGGAATTGACGGATTCAGACACATGTGCACATGTGGAGGACTGAGGGGACGCTCTCAGATCCTCGAGCAGGACTAGGGATTACAGAGTCCTGAAATCCTGACTTCAGATGCCCAGTTGAGTGATGGTCCTGGGCATAGAGTACACCCAGTTGTGTGATGGTCCTGGGTGTAGAGAGACGTCCAGTTGAGTATTGGTCCTGGACGTAGAGCAGTTTTCAGTTTTCAGACTTGCAGTACACAGTTTTTCAGATTTTGAAAACCCAGTTTTCAGAAATCATATTTTAACAGAGAGTTTTTAGATTCCATTGTTTTAAAGACAATTTTTAGAAAGATGAAGTTTGCAAAAACAGATTTTCCACAAAAGACATTTTGAAAATGTGATTTTAAAGTTAAAAGACTTTTATTTTAGTTTTCGATTTTTGTCCACTCACTTAGATTGTATAGCAATCTAACCCCCCACCAGTGTTAGTTGTTTTGTAGGGATTCCAGGAGGACAAGCTCGGGAGGATTGATACTGATGCAGTCACTGTGGATGGAGTCCACCAGTACAGAGTCACAAGCACAAGAGTCAAGTACAAATTAAAGTATTTGAATGCATTAGTGTTATGATAGTCATTATAAGTGTCTATTAAAGTATTGTAAAAGAAGTATTTTCTAAGCATGCATTTATGAGTTAATAAAGTATTCTATGTTGATCTAGTTATAGTCTTTATATATGACATGGCATTCATATAGTTCAGAACACAGTCAGTTAGTCAGAGGTTTATGAGGTTAACACATCTATCCCCTGCCGGTAGCATCTCTCGGATCGGGGATGTTACAGACCCATTTCTGGTAGGTATCACGCACAGCTTGGCCAGCGTTTATGGCCGGTTCGGGACGACTCTCCTCCGTCAGGATAAACTTTAGGTCATCACAGACCAGGATAGCGTTCATGTTACTTTTCCACTTAACATAGTTTTCTCCCGTTAATTATCGTTTGAGAGTATGGAAATAATTGGAGAAACCATGGCTGAAAAATAAAATAAACATGTATTAAACATTCATTCATCGCATATTAAAATCATCAAATAATTTTGGCATATAATTAATTATGATGCATGAACCATGAATAATGAATTAGAAACCTAAGAGAATTACTTATGCCACGGAAATCTATCATCCCACAAGTAAGTGCCGCCGTAGGGTAGGTCAAGTACTTGCATGATAGATCGAGACAATCCCAGTCGATTTAATATATGCGGGAATAACTCTTATTCCTATATTAAACAACTACCATTTCATTCGATCAAGGAATTTTATTAACAGTTAATTATTCCTTTGTGAGTGTGACCCGCCGTTTCAGAATTCTTGGACTTAACGAGTGATGTGCCACCATAGGGTAGGTCAGTTCACAAGATACATCTAGAATATCTATCCTCTCGGAACCCAAACATGATATTGATCCAAAATGGACACCATCCGTAGGGGGCGAAAGCAAAGCCGTCTCGAGGCGCCTTTTGAATCTCACGTTTTCGGGACTAACAACGGAGATCGCGGGATATACTGTCGTATATCCCTCTCCCACTAACTATTTTAAGATTAAGGTTTCTACTTATAAAATATCTAATATTTTATTTTAACTAGTGTGGATAAAATATGACGGCTAAATCATAATTTTTATTTACACTAGTTTAACATTAGTGACTTAACCAATTTGAACTTTTAAAATTTATATCACTAATTTTCCATTAGTCTCTACTAATTGTATTACTCAATTAAACTAATTTAATTAGAGTGGTATTAGTGACCTATTATATTTTAACTATTAAAATACTAGAACACTAATAGGTTTAAAATTTTTAAGAATCCTAAAAGGTCAAGATTTGTATTAAACTATTTAATTAATCTTAGTACGTTATAAAATCCAATGGTACATGGAATTGTATCCCGAGTGCAGACCATATTACCATCCATTCAGATTCGGCTATAGAATTTATATCCGGTTTTCATCCTATATACCAATAGAATTTATTATGCACTAATTAAGCCCAATATATTAGAATTCAAATTTTAAACCATAAATCCAATTAATCCAATTAATTGATTTCCATGCATATCATATTCTAATTTAAACACTTTTAAATTACATAAAATCATATTTTATGTCTATAATGATAATGCATCTAAAACATGTTATGGCATGTAAAATGCAAGAGTGGGCACTCTAAGCTATATGACATGTTATTCAAACAATTCGAAATAAACATACATATAATATAAAATTATTTTTGCATTGACCGGACTCTTATTTTTCCTATACTAATCTAATAAGTACATCAAATTTACCAAGGCATCCATTGGTCTTCAAATCCCACTTCAAGGTGGTGTTGGCTCCTTTTGCAACTTCGGTGCTCCAAATTACAATAATTGAAATTTTACATTGGAAAATAAAATTACAACAATTGTAAACAATGGCCTTATGGCCTTACATCCCAAAAATAAAACCAACTACAAAAATAAGAGCCGGAAAAAATTTACAACCAATGCAAAATCCATTCATCACATGAATATTATTTTGTGCCCACTCATCTAAACATGCATATCATATTTATAACTCATATAAATATATAAAAAAAAAAAAACAGAAACTTTAAATGAAAATTAGAAGGTTAAGAACACTTTTCAACCTCGCTCTCGATGCCAATTATAGGAAACGATTTCCTCGCGCGACGGAAGCGTGTAAGGCTCACGGATCGGACTTGAAAAACTTTTCTGCCCTTCTCCTATGAATGCCGAATCTAACCAGCAGGTATACTGAAATTTTACTTCTATTTCGGACAAGATTTCAGCCCCGGAACGCCCTTAAAACAGTCCCAGAACAGCCCCCGAACTGCAGTGAAATATAGGACTGTTTTGGACCCATTATGCCCCCGAACTGCACCCAAATCAGCCCCTGATTTCCGAGACTAACAATGATGTTTCAGGTCTGATTTTTTCACTCAAAAATCAGTCCTAACACAGCCCCAAAATTACCACAAGTGTTTCCCAAAATTCTGGATTAAATAAAATTCAAACCGAACCTTGTTACTCTTGTGTATGGTGCGGCAATGAGAACAATGATTTTGATTTATAGCGGATAAATACTGGACGACTCACCGAATATTCTTAATAGATAGTACACCAACGTCAGTAAGAATCTTCTCGGGTTGAGTAGCATTTGTGATTCTTTGACTTGAGATACCACTATGGGTATATGAGACATCTTCCACACTTAGATGGTAGTCACGTCACTGATCTATTCAGATCAAACCTCCGTATGTTCGTTGGGTGTGGATAGTTCCTCAGGATATCTTGTGTGTGTCAAGATAGGATCCGTCAGTTCTGTGAACAGAGCATAGGTAGTCCATATATGATTAGCAGTTAGATAAAAATCATGGGCCCGTGGTACACTTTAGAAGTAAGTTCTAAGTGTTCTTTTAGAGCTCGCTAATAGAGACGTCGACGGGATTGTCCCTATAGAGATTTGACGTTTATATCTATATCTCTGGGATATATCCGGATATTTGTGACAGAGGAATTAAACATATGCAATGATCTCGACCTGTGTGATTTAGCGAATTTATCTGTGGTCATCATAATTTATGGGTGGGTGAATTATGGACACGAAATTGGATTTCGTGACGGATATACCTGAATATAGAGAGTCTCACTAATGAAATATACTTGTAGAGCACTATGGCAATGACCGGCGTAAACACACACGTATAACGCAAGCGCACGTATCGTTCAAGTAGTATAAAAATATCGATCCCACGAGGACTTAATATCTAATCTATTAATTTTATGAGGTCAAATGATTACTAGTATCTAACAGGTTGTTTGATTGATTTGAAATGGTGACGATTCTAAATTTAAAAACAAGTAAATAACATTGTTCGAAAGTAGATTTTAAGAAAATTTAATATTAAAAACTATCTAGGGTTGTGATTTCTTCCAATATCATTTTAAAGATGAAGTGGTTATTTTATGTTTGTGTAATAAATCGGTTTACTAACCTGGAACACTAAATTATGCAAAAGCCTCTGTCGATGGTCAGACGCAAATACCCAGTTTAACCCAATTGAACCATATGTCTATGTCAACCAAATTATCTGGATTCATTAAGTTTAAGTTCCAATTATGGCTACCCCGCCCGACAGGTATATTCCTATCATGTAAGGAAATCTATTAAAGGGTTATCTATCCTCAAGGAAGATCGTGGGCTATTAAGTCTAAGGTCTTAAACCTAAAATCTCTATGTCTAGTTCATTTTAGATTTACCAGTTCAATTTTATTAATGGCCAGTTAATAAAAAAGCATTAGGATTAAGACTCAATAAATAAACATTTATATTACCCAAACTATAATTTAACCCCTTATAAACCGGTGATATTGGATTTCATCACAACCCCAGATAACTGGCTTAGTTACGACATATTTACAGGTAGTAAAAACTTAAATAAAATAAAAAGACATAAAGTAAAATACTAAAATTAAATACTGAAAAGTAAATGCTGAAAGTAAATTGCTGAAAAGTAAATTGCTGAAAAGTAAATAAAGTAAAATTACAATAAAAGAAAATGCTGAGGTAAAAGGATCCACTTTTATTACTTCTATTTTAGATATCTCCCTTAATATAATATATTAACTTTGCATGATAATTACCAACCAGCCATATAGGCGGTATCCAGATTAAATCAAATTAATAATTAATTACCAACCGACCAATCAGGCGGTATCCAGTTTAGTCAGGTTAAAACCAATTTAAATAATTACCAACCGACCAATATGGCGGTATCCTCATTAAGTCCGGTTTTAACTAGTTTATATATTATAATTAAGGAGATTAATCTAAATATTAGTAATAAAAGTTTTACCTTTTACCCCAGCAAAGGGGAGTTACCTCCTCATTATTGAAAAATAAAAACTGAAAATAAAATAAAGAAAAGTACTGTGCGTAAAAGTAAATTGCGGAAAGTAAAAACTGAAAAGTAAAGAAAAGAAAGTGCAAAAACGAAAATTAATTACTGAAAGCTATAAATAAACAAACAAGATACAATCTTCTTAGTATTCTTAAGGAATTCCTTGGAAGAAAGTATGAATTTTACAAATGAAATGGCTTGGTATTTATAGGCAAAATTTTGCCTTCATCAAATCATCCACCAAATCAATTATTAATTGCTCCACTAATGCTCCACCAAATCCATTATTAATTGCTCCACTAATCTCTTATCATGTTTGGTGATGATTTGATAATTTTTATTATTTTATTATAATTATTTTTTACTTTGAAAATGATTGAAAGTGACTTTAATTATTACACACTACACACTTCTGGATGGTTCATCCACTTCGGGCATGAAATCTTCCGAATTCGAAATTAATTTTTGTCTTTCAAAGTTGTAGATCTTTGAGTCTTCTTTAATCTGGAACTTGAATCAGCTCAATCCGATATCTGAGTAAAACGTTATGCCCAAAATACGACAGATGCGCAAAACTGGAATTTCCAAAACTGCACTTCGTCAAACGCCCTTTCAAGTTTCCAATCTCCAAAATTAAAATATCAAGTCCAATAATTGCCCTTATTTGACCCATATTTCGTCCTAAATGATTTCATTAAGTCCCAATATTATTTTATCTGCAAAATAAACTAAAACACATCAAAACGTTCATCAAACCCGAGAAACTAAACAAAATATTAAGTAAAAGGGGCGGTAAATATTGATATATTTTCCGCTCATCAGGCAACTGTTATGAATAATGTTGATTATTTATAAATCGTTTAACGGTTAAACGAAAGATACATGCATTAGGGACCGAACCGTCATTTCCTAATTAATGTGTATTTATATTTAAAATATGATATTATTAAATACACATTAATTAATTATCAAATTATGATATTTGATGTATATCATTAATATATGTATTTGAGATATTTAAAGTAAATATAATATATATATATTTAAGATATTTATATTTAATTAATTATATATTTATTTAATTGTTAAATAATTAAGATAATTGAAATATAAATATCTTATGACATGATAAAGTTAGGAAATGATTACAAGTGTAAATTTTGACTTTACATTAAAGGAAATAGTTATCAAATTGATATTGACTTCTTTAAATTGGATTTAAAAATTGAAAATATCTATTTTGCTTTATTTGCTCCAAAATTCGGCCATAACCCTAATATTTAAAGTGTTAAATTTTCTCTTTTGCTTCAACCTTTGGCAAGCCTCCATTAACATAAACAAAAGAAGTTTGAGAGAAAAGAGAAGAAAAACAAAAGAAAATCAAGAAAAGCTTGGAAATAAGTAAGTATTTCCAACTTATTATTAGTAGGAAAAATATTCCTCTTGTTCTTGGCTACCTCTTATGTTGTTCTTAAGTTTTCATACTCTTTCTTCTTTGTGTTTTTGATGGTTGGAAGTTTGATGATGGGTGTATGCATGTATGATAATCAAAGGAAGCTTATAAGATGTTATTAAGCATTCTTATGGTCATTTGATGATATAGTTGTCATTCTAAAGTTGTTGGGCCACTCCTTTGTGACCTAGAATTATTCTAGAGTTATTTCAAAGTGGTGAGACTTGTTTGGTGTGGTAGAGACTTGATTGAAACATTGGATTTGATTAATTTGATGTAATTTGTTCATATTGATGAAATTATAAAATTAGAGTTCATACTATTTCCAAATTTAGGACTTTTCATATATATGATGTATTATGATGTGTATATGATGCATGTTTAATTTTGGATTGATTGGATTTCATCTTAACTTGTTTTGAACAACTTTGGACCAAAATGCACAAATTGGAGACTTAGTGGTGCTCTCAGATATTTGATGATTTTTGGGGTTTTGAGTTGTAATTTATATTTTGATATGTAGGACATATTAAAATCATTTTAGTACTAATTTGGAATCAATCAAAATTGTATTTGACAATTTGAGGACTAAAATGATCATTTGTAAACTATTGGGCCAATTCGGCAATTACAAAGAAATTTGATTTTTTGGGTAAAAATTTCAGATTTTAAGTATTGTATAATTAAAATAAATAAGTTTATTTTAATCGTCTAAGAAAAATTTTTGAAATCAGAAAAAATTGATTTTCCGTGTTCCACTGCGTTACCCGGTAATGCCCCTGAAAAACCCCTACAATAGTTGCACGAGAAAAGGTAAACATGAAGTACATTTCTACGCAATAATTGTAGCAAATCCATTGACCAAGCCTATTAGACATGTAAAAACTCAGGGATTGCGTAGATGTTAATGTACTTACATATTATTATGTGTTACTTTTCCCGATAATGTTTACTAATGTTAATACTCATTGATATTTGTATTCAATGCTTACATGTTACTATGTTGATACATGTTTTAAACAAATATAATATTAGTTAGTACAAGAAGTATGCCAGACAAGTGAATGATTTGCCCTCTCACATGGGCAATCGCCTCCATTACTTTGTGTTAATGGGAGATGAGATAAATTTTTAAGTTAATTATCTGAGTGATAATTTAGAGAGCTCAAGCTTGAAAATCAAGTAATGTCGTTGTGAGGTCACTTTCTATGTGATATGACCTAAAGTGAATAAGTTCATTTTACCTTACTTGTCTTAATGTCAAATATGAGTTAAACATTGTGTTTGTCTGAACTATCATATGTACAATTGTGTTTTCATACCATGTGTACAATTGTGACTATTGAGGGTAATACAAGTAAAGATCTCAGTCTTGATATTGTGTGAGACCCTTGAGATTATTTCAATCTCACATTGTACCCTTTAGAGTCTTGTCTATTTCTTAAAACTTAGAATTAATGATCGCTATCTTGGAGTGTTACTGAAGGATCATTAGTGATTCGATCCGAAAGGACATCTCTGGAAAAGCGAATTGAATCAAGGTTGAGAGATTCGAGAAAATATAAAGATTTTATATGAGTAATATCACATTAGCTTATATTCACTGGTTGACCAATTATGTTGTTTTATGTGATCAAACATGATTGTGAATACAAAATAAATATTATATTCAAAAGAGATCGAGAGAGATATATGTGATAAATGATCGAGGATATTGCATACCTAATCAACTATGGTTCTATCCATTATTCGAGCATCTATATATTCCTAACAGATGTATAGCAAGTGAGCTCTCGAAGTATGCTGGTCGCACTACACAATTGCTAAATATGAATTATTCTTGTAGAGACATAAAAATTGTTGATACCATCATGTGTGAGTGGGAGATGTTGAAAAATGTCGTTAAGAAACAGCAAATTTGGAAAATTTTGATGGGGAACATATGGTATACCCATGTTGAAAATATTTTTGGAGGGGTTAGAGAAAGTCATTAATAGGTTAGAGAAAATCATTAATGCGTCCAAATGTATGTGATTACAAAGTAATCAAGGCTTGCTTCCAAATGCATGTGAGTTAATGGGAAGTCATGCGTGTGATGTTATAGTAACTTGATTTCCCCCCTATAAATAAGAGCATTTGCTTTTTGAGTTAAGTAATCAATTAAGGTTGATTAAGAGCATCTCTACAAGAAGAAAGATATGCAATTGTGTTGTGATTAACTTAGGTTTATTTCAATTTGTTTGTAAATAAATATATGACTAGTAATATATTATACATGTATGGTTAGATCCTAATAGGACAAATACAGAAAAACATTATAGATCATGATTCCTAACGTCTAGAAATACATTAATTTCTTATTAAATGGAGTTGTTGTCCTTGGGAACTAAAAATGATGATTCCTAACGTCTAGAAACACACACACATATATATATTGTGAAAATATATCCGAAATCATTATTTCATTAACATGTATGAGCACATAACGTCTAGAAATACATTAATTTCTTCCTCTGCTGCTGATGCAACTCATTTATAATTAAAGTTGATATCGAAACCCTTTCTATGCATCTTGTGGTTGTTCATCTAAAACCTCTCAATGGTAACAACCCCACGGCAGTGCTTAATCTCAGCGAGAGAAATATCAGATAAAGGGAAATAAGGCCTACCCCTAACAATTTGCTAGGACGCATGTCGTTCCGAGGTAAAACAACAAGGGCCCAGATTAGCCCTGTCATTAGAAATCCCATGGTGTAGAACAAGCTGTTGTCCTTAGGAACTAAAAATGAAGCTGGTCGTCTTGACCAGGCACCAATCAGCATTGAAAGGCCTAAACCAACAAGCGTGTTAAACATGGGACCTGCATAGCATCCAGACAGGGCAATCTGCACACCATCCCCGCCATTCATTACCAGTGCAATATTCGACACCAGATCACCCATTGAGTTACCCCATGCCAATACGGTCAACCCAAGGATGGAGGGATTAATCCCAAAGATCGTACCAAAAGCCACCAACAAAGCAACAAGCTCATTAGCAATCATGTAAAACCATACAATACTCATAAAAAATCCACCTAAAACCCAGAGAATTAATAACTTCTGAGGCGGATGATCAGCTACAGTGAAGCGATAAGCAAGAAGACCAAGTGCACAACCAACAACAATACCAATAAAATATGCAATCAATCTGCTTCTATAACTTGCATCATCTTGGCTACTCCACAGAAATGCCAGGAGAATGGGCGCCAATAAAGCATTTGCTACGGCATATCGCTTTGACCACATGTCCTCCTCGACTGATGGAATTGTTAACCGTCTAGGCACTGTCAATGGCAACTCCAACAGGGAAATTAATTTAGATCTCGAGAAAGATGAATCACTATTTTCAGTAGTCTCATCAGTCCAGCCCCATGGAGGCCTTGCATTATCTGACTCACTCCCTTTCGAAGGATGATTTGAATATATTGCTACATGTGAAGCCCACATCCATTGAGGCAAGGATGGAGGGAGTTTTGGTGGGTTGTCCTCAGGGTCGATGTCAAGCAAAGGACTATACACTGAAACATCCTCATCACTTCCTTGAGAAAATACACTTCCTCGGACAGGAAGCATTGGTGTAACAACATCCAATTTCAACCTCCTTGCATGTTTCCTCAAGATCTCATTTGCAGCCACAGAAAATGCATACACTAAGTAGATTGACACAAATGCAATAGCCACCCCAACATTCACCTTCCCAATTATCAAAATCATTAACAAGCACAAAAGTGTGAAGAGAAAGAAACAAACATCCCTTATAAAGCATTTCTTATCAATCTGAACTCTTTTCTCAGCAACACATAATGAAACAATCCCAACAACAACACAAGTTACAAACACAGCACCACCCAACACACCATTAAGTCCAACTTCACCAGTGTTATTCCCCACAAAAGCTGCTACACTCGCAAACACATCCGGGGCTCCATTCCCTAATGGAAGAAGCGTAACACCAGCAACAGTTGGAGGCAGTCTCAGCAGACTCGAGAGCTTCTCCAATGAACAGCAAAAGTAATCTGCCGCAGTGTTACCCAATAGATAAAATAAAGCAGCCAACCAAGTAGCCAATACCACATAACCCAGTAGACTAAATGACCCACAAGCACAATAGAAGAACTTAATGTAATCAAAGAACCCACCTGATGAACATTCCGGGTTAGCTTTCAAGTACTCACATTGGTTAGCATAACCCACATGATGAAGCAATCCAGTACACAAACCAGGATTTCCAGCAGTCAAATTATTAGCTAAATTCGATGAATTGCCATTGATTTCAATCATTCTTCGATGAATTACTGAAAATTGACTGGACCCATTACTCAAAATAGGGTCTTTAGTCAAACTATGATCCCCAAACAATGAAGTTTGCCGTAAAATTGGGTTTCTCGTAACATTAACTTGATTATAAAATAAGAAAAATAAGATCATGCTACAAAATCCACTAAAAAACTCACGAAATTTGGGGTTTCTTGAACTATACAAGCCATTTAAAACCCTCATCTCTAATATATTTACCAATAATTCTCCCTAACTAAAAAAAAAACTCATAAATTAAATTATCCTAGGGTTTCATTTCTTGAACGAGAACAAAATCCTAGACACTAATGACAACAGAACACGAAAGATCCCCACAATTAGACGACTTACCGAGGAATTCGATGGGATTGAGGGATTTTTTTTTCTGCAGAATCAAAATTAGGGTATCGAAGAATTGAAAATAGTTCGGAGTTATATTGGATTTTGAAGGTTTGATAGTCTGCTTATTGAAGCAATTTCTTGGTTACTTCTTGAGTTCGTATCGTTTGTCTGGGTTCGTTGGAGACGCGTGTACTTTCACGATGACTGTTTGGAAAGTTGGTTAATATGCAACCGAGTTTTGTTTTTTGATTTTTTGGAGTAATTTATCAACTTCGTAATGTTTAAACTATTTATAATTTCTTTTTTTTATTTTAAAAAAAAAGATGGATAACTTAAAACTTAAATCTTTTAAGTTAAATCTTTGTTCAAATTATTTGTTTCTAAATTATTAATCATTGTTCGGTGGAGATGTAGAATTTTCTGAGGCAGAGGCAATTCGATTGGGAGTGTAGTAGATCCGACCACGGTTCCGGTTTGGAATTGAAACCGAATCAGACGGTTTCGGTTTCAACTGGTTCCAGTTCCGAAGTCGGAATCAGATTTATTCGGTTCGGGTAGGGTTCGCCCCAAGCCGAACCGAACAAAACCGAACGGTTTCAACGGTTGGAACCGGAACCGTTGGAACTGTTCGATTCCAGCAATTTTACTAATAGTTTTATGGGCATTTTAAGTATCACAAAAATAATCCAAAAATGTAAAAATATGGGGTCATTCTTCATTTTTTCAACACATCAATTCTCAATTCTCTCAATTTCTACAATTCTCTCATTCTCAATTCTCTCATATTCAATTTCTCATTCTCATTTCTCAATTATCTCATTATTCAATATTTACAAAAAATGGCAAGCTCATGTGAGAACACCATGTCCAATGTGTCAATCCAAGAGAATGGCCAAATTATTGATACACGGAGAAGAGAAATTAAGGCTCGATCCTCCGATATTTTCAAAATTCATTTTCATTTAGTCGAGACTGAAAATGAAGGTCCAAGAGTAATATGCAACTATTGTGGTGTATCTTACAAATTTAATGGCGGCTATGACAATATGATCAAGCACTTTGATAGACATCATGCCGCTGAAATTGAGCTTGATACAACGCAAATTCAAATGGGCAGGTACGTATCATCTAGTAGAGGTACGGATTCTTTAGATTTATTTAAATATTCTGATGTTAAAAATAGAGAAGAATTTGTTATATTTACTTGTATGGTACATCTTTCTTTAAGTTTTGGTGAAAAATTTATTTTTACTAATTACGTTCGAAATGCTTTAAATCCTGCTGCTTGTAGAATGACTAGAAATATAACAAAATGTCAAATTTTTAAATTATATAAAGATGGTAAAATTATTTTAAATGAAATATTTAAAGATATTAAAGATCGTCTTTCTATTTGTTCTGATATTTAGAGTGACCATTGGCAAACAACACTCATACATGGGTGTGACTTGTCAATAGATTGATGCATCGTAAAACATGCAAAAATGACTTATTACATTTAGAATTTTTAATTAGCAACATACTGCACAAAATATTTATAGAATGATTAAAGTAATTTTTAATTAATATGGTTTATTAAGTAAAAGTTTAACAATTGGTTTTGATAATGCATATGCAAATGCTGCATCAATTAGAGATTTGAAAGAAATATAT